>JAOQMP010078832.1:0-33963 GCA_027563575.1 Erythroxylum pedicellare | reverse complement strand
TAAACTCATCACATGAGCCTTAAACGAATCTCGAGGAATAGGTTTCGTTAAGGGATCAGCTACCATCTTGTTAGTAGGTATATACTCTATAGCAACCTCTTTATTTTTTATGAAGTCTCTTACAAAATGATAACGCCTTTTGATATGCTTAGATTTTCTATGAAACTTCGGATCTTTAGCAAATTGTATGGCTGCAGTGTTGTCACATAACATTTCAACATGATCATTAACTCTAGGAGTAAGATTAAGATCCAGAAGAAAATTTCTCAACCATATTGCCTCATGAGTGGCAAGTCAACAAGCAACGTATTCTACTTCCATTGTTGATGATGCTATACAGTCTTACTTCTTGATGCACCAAGATATAACTCCCCCACCCAAGGTGAAAACATATCCTGAGGTTGACCTAGACTCATCCGAGTCCCCACCCGAATTGGCATCTAAATATTCCCTTAACCTTAAATCCCCGCCTTGATAGCAAAGGACCAGGTCTGAAGTACCACGAAGGTAGTGAAAAATCCTTTTGATTGCTTGCCAATGAGCAGGTCCTGGGTTGCTTTGGTAACAACTCACCAAACTAACCGCAAAGTAAATGTCAGGCCGTGTACACAACATAGCATACATTAAGCTTCCTACGGCACTAGCATAGGGATCATTACTTATTTTTTCCTTTTCCTTATTTATTTTAGGGTATTGATCAAGACTCAAGGTAAGACCCTTCTCAACTGGAGTATCAACGGGTTTGGAATAATGCATTTGAAAGTGTTTCAATATTTTATTAATATACACTTCCTGACTTAAACCAAGAAGCTTCTTGGGACGATTTCTAGTTATTTCCACACCTAGGACATACCTAGCTTCACCCATGTTCTTCATATCAAAGATAGAGGACAACCACTCTTTAGTGGTTTTGAGCATTTTCATATTATTGTCGGCTAGTAATATGTTATCAACATATAAAGTGAGAAACAAAATTTCACTTGTTTTTCTCTTGACATACACACAATGGTCTTCTGAAATCATGACTAAGCCAAAAGAAGTAATGGCTTCATGGAAACTGAAATACCACGATTTGGAAGACTGTTAGAGATTATATATAGATCTTTTAAGACGACACACTTTGTCTTCTTAACTTTTTGATACGAAACTAATAGGTTTATTCATATAAATGTCTTCCTCAAAGTTACTATAGAGGAAGGCAATCTTTACATCCATTTGAAATAACTCTAGGTCCAAATGGGCAACTAGAGCCAGAAGTAAGAGAATAGAGGCAAATCTCACCACAGGAGAAAATGTCTCTTCATAGTCTATACCCTATATTTGGGTACAACCTTTCGCTACCAAATGGGCTTTGAACTTGTCGATCGTTCCATTCACCTGATGTTTTATCTTGAAAACCCACTTATTTCCAATTGACTTTTGGTGGAGCAGAAGATCAACTAGTTCCCAAACCTGATTCTGTGTCATTGAGTCCATTTCATCCCTCATGACATCCATCCACTCTCTATAGTTGGGTGAATCAACAGCCTTTTGAAAAGAGGTTGGTTCTTCTATTTCCAAAGGAGTACAAAGGAATATTTCCTCTTCTATTTGAAAATATCGTCAAGGAATTCTTCCATGCTCACTTCTTCGGAGTCTAGGACCTATATTTGTCTGCCCTAATTCAAAATCTCTCCCCTTAGCTCTTGGAGATGTAGAGTCCTGATCATGTTGAGAACCACTCCCATTATCCCCTTGAGATGTGAGATTTTGATCACGTTGACTATCCACAGGTTCTTGGTTTAGAGACTGAAGGTGAATCTCATTCTCAATTTGGTTTTCTTGGGTGGGAAAAGTCTCAGTAACTTGGTGAGTAACTAAATTCTCCCCCTCATCGAGAGTATCCTGTTGTAACTCATACAAATCTAGGTCCCTTTTGATTTCACCTATGCTTTGGAACTCATCCGTAAGAAACTCCACATTACGGGAAGCAACTTCTATCATACCACCATTCGGGTGCTCACCAAACATAACATACCCTTAGAATGTTTAGGGTATCTTATAAATGCCATTTTAGTGGCTCGTGGACCAAATTTTCCATGTTTATGAGTTGGGTTGTGTACATAACTAGCCGAACCCCATGGACGTAAATGACTAAAGAGGGCTTTCTTCCATTCCATTACTCATATAGGGTTGTGGGTACACTTTTACTTCGCATATTGTTAAGAATATAAGTTGTCGTGAGCAACGCATCTCCCCAAAAACTAATTGGAAGACGATCATGTGCCATCATTGACCTAATTATGTCAAGCAATGTTCGATTCCTATACTCCGCAACACCATCTAGAGTTCGAGGAATCCTTAGTTGTCTTATTATACCCTTTTTCTAACCAAATTCTTTGAACATATTAGATAGATATTCTCAACCACGATCGGTCCGAAGAGTTTTAACTCTTCTTTCTAATTGTGTCTCAACTTCAGTCACAAAACGTTTGAACACATCAAGCTCTTCATAACGATGAGCTAAAAAATACAAATACCCATAGCGAGAATAGTCATCTATTAAAGTTAAGAAATAGATAGCCCCATGATATGCCTTAACATTCATGGGTCCGCAAATATCAGAGTGAATAAGCTCTAAGGGTTTAGACATCCTTGAAACCTTACTAAAAGGTTTCGCGGTTGCCTTACCAACTAAACATGATTAACATCTAGGCAACTTAACTTTAGTGAGTTGGTCTAAAAGACCTTCTTTAGCTAGCTTACTCAATCTATCTTGGCTAATGTGACCAACTCTAGCATGTCATTTAACAGATTCAGAATTAAGATCAAAATATAAAACATAAATGGAAGACGAATTATCATAACGTGCATCCAAATCAAGAACTAGAAAATCATTTTTCAATGTAGCATGGCCAAAAATATTGCCATTATACATAATATCTAATCCATAATGACTAGAACTAAAAACAAATCCTGGTTTTTATTAAAGTTACAAGAGATACAAGGCAACACCGCACCCGGGGTGCATAGAGAGCATCATGGAGAAGTAAAGTATTTTCTCGACGTAACTTGAGCTGATATATCCCTATTCCTTGGACATCTTCTTCACTACCGTTTCCTAACATGTGTGAACCTACAGGATACTAATGAAAGTCTACATAGCTAGCTCGATCCTGAACTATGTGCTTGCTTGCTCTCATATCTACAATCCAATTAGGAAGAGAATTAGCAACTAATGCATGGGAACAAACATATAACTCAAGAGTTATGGATAAGAAAGACACCTTTTTAGGTTTAGGATAATCTCGAGAAAAATGACCTTTCTTTCCACAATTATAGCACTTCACACATGCCGTGTTTTTCTCTCCTTGGCCCTTAGCCTTTTGCTTCTTGACAATGTGACCTTTCGGTCCATTCTTGAGAACCTTTTCTTTTACCTCGATTGGCATTGTTGCCTTTAGTCATTTGCTTTTAGCAACAAGAGCCACATTGGAAGAGTCAGATGCTTTTAAGCGATCATCCTCCATTTTGAGGTGCCTAGTGATCTATGAAAGGGTTTTGACATTCTCATTATGTGTCAAAACAAGTTTCACATTCTTTTAGTGCTCAGTATGATCTAGAAGAGCCCAAATCACATTCAAGACTTATTCCTCTTCAGAGATGACTTGGCCAGCTGCCTTAAGATCACGAATCATAGCACTCATGGTTCGTAAATACTTAGCTATAGTACAAGTCGTATTAATCTCGTAATTCATCCACTTGAGATGCAAAGCACGAAGCCTTGTAGCGGATGTTTGACCAAAAGTGATCTTAAGTTTTTCCCATATGTCATTAGCAGTGACACAATCCTTTAACTCTCCAATTAGATCGTCATGCATGAAATACAACATAATATAACATGTCGTACGATCCTTTTTGGACCAATCTGCATAAGCCTTTAAGGATGCTTGATATTGCTCACTAGCAGTATCAATATCTTTTTCGTCTTTGTCTTTGACTGAAGGTGCTGCCATAATTATGGTCAAATGGTCGAGAAATTCTCGTGCATTTAGAAGATACTGAATCCTCCTTTGCCACATATCATAATTGGACCCATCCAATTTTTCAGTGGTGAACAAATCACCGATCAAGATTTTAGTTGCCATATCTACAAATATATATAAAAATGACGTGAGGCACATTTCCATCAATTAAATTATTTGAAAAATCCATAATTCATATAGTATGATTGAAAATTTCGCTAAGATCATATTCATCCCATAAAAAAATTAATTAGGAATTTCTATAATTTAATTAACCTATTTTAATTTGACATATCACAAAGATGCCAAAAAAAATCTTATATGTAAAACTAATTTACAATAAAAAACTTAATACATATAAAACAAAATTTACATACAAAATTATATAAACTCATTTATATAATATTATTTTAAATATAATACAAAATTACCCATAAAACATATTTATGGAATATTTCAAATTATATTATATTAAAACACATTCATGAATTTATATCAATTTAACTTAATAACATTAGTGATCATATCACTTTTCAAAAAAAATATTTACAAATAAAGCTATTTATCAATATAAACTCACGCATTTTCCTGATAAACTCATGCATGTTTCAGTTTTATGACACATTTGTGAATGCACAAACAGAACAAACAAAGCTTTATTTGCATAAAGGTAAATGCTTATAAGAACATTTTCGGTTTTCTATCAAAAACATTTTACTGTGCATGAACAACCATTAACGCACAAACATTTGAAACAAATCAAAAAAATGAAAAGTTTCAAGCTTTTGCGTGGATGTTTTTATGTGAAACCATTTAACGCATTAAATGCATTTATACAGATCTTACACATGCATTTAAGGAGCCTTTTCTGTGAAACTAATTTCACAGTGCTCTTCTTAATGTAAAAAAGGCTTATAATCATGCACAAAAACTGAGAAAAAAAAAAAAAACAAAGACGCACTCTAGTTTTCATGCATACCTTAACTTCTTTCATGTAATAAAGATAAGAATATTAGTATAATCATGCACAAAAAAAGAGGTTTTTGTACGTAAATATCTCTTTTTGTTTTATTGAGACAACGAACACGGTTAAAACATCAAAAGTGAAAAACCAAATTTATACCTTATTTTTGTTTTTAGTATATACCATGCATGAATAACGAAAACAAAAAATCAAGAGAGCAAAGCATAAGATATCAACGTTGTTTTCGTTTTTATATGATAGTCATATAAAACACAGATAAGAGACAAGTCTTTATTTGAAAAAACTTGGCTCTAATACTAGGACTGACCTTAACGCAAAAACGGTCGATCAATTCTTTATTTGTTAGTCCACGTTTTACGGTTGGCTACTAGAGTTATCGCTAATTTACACGCCAAACTCTAACCCTTGATGGTGTGTTTCACATGAGGAAAAATGAAAGGGAGTTTTTCTCTTTCGTTCAGATTTTGCAAAATTGCAGAGATAAAGAAAACCAAAACCTATTTAGTTTATGATGTATTGTTGTCTTAAGAAAGATTACTTTCACGAGCCAACTTCCTACTTTTATGTTAGAAAAGAAAACTGATGGAAGTTATACCTGTATATATCCGGCCGTTCGTGTAACTGCCAACATATTCTTTCATGGAGTTGGAGGTTCGAAAAGTTTCATGACAACTGAAGATAGTGCTGCCTAAATGTGTAAGAGATGAAATTGCTGAGAAGTGGAGTGTTCTTGTTGCAGAGGAAGAGAGAGGACAACTAAAAGTTGTGTCAAGGTTCAACCTCCACCTTCAACTGGTAATATCGACTCTCTTATTACCAAGGATTTGGAGTCCTATGTAACTGGAGAAAAGAACTGACATATCCCTGAATGAGTCCAGACTTAGAGCATGCCTTGTTATTTAAAATCTTTTGGCCGTTTTAATGTATTTTGCATTTTGGTGGAAGGAAGAGCATAAGACTCTAAATTCGAAGTGTGAACGTTATACCTGATGTCTTCCCCAAGAAACCTCAAGCTTAACTGATTTCATGTTAAGTTAGCTGAATTGAAAATTTTGTAACTTGATTGAAGCTAGATGGAGTTTTCAATTCATACTTTCTGGTTTTGTAATCCTGATAATGATGGTGGTGGTTAAACATTGGCATACTCTACTATTATAGAAATGGATGTATCCATCTGGTTTTTAGCAATCAAAGGACAGGTTGTGACTTGTAAACAGAATTCTTCTCTGCAACTTCTACGCTCATTTAAGTTCACAATTTTCTTCTTTCTGCTTGCTGCATATTTATGCTAATGCTTGATTCTTCTCTTGCTTGCTCTTGTTACAGGAAAAGCTAAGAAATTCTGACATTCAAGATGTTTCTCTAGGAACTGAGAGAAGCTAGTGGCAATCACATAATGCCTGTATAATACGTATGAGCTATACGAAAAAAGTGAAAAACAGTGAAGAGGAAAAGATTCCTGAGGATGTTTATGTATTGCAGGCCTAGGAAGTACTCTTTCCTCTTCGTATTCTTTCCCTCCTCCTCATATATGAATAGATAAATCTATCAGAAACATTCTGACATTTATCTCTGCCAAAATTTAAATACTAAAAAGCTCTTATATTACACCCTTTGATGAACTTATCAGAGAAGTTGATGTACTTAGCCCACAATGGCCGGAGTTGAGGGAATGCGATGTCTAGCCAAGGCTTTGCTCGGCCATTGAAATGGATTACCCCGGCCAACTCAACAGCGGCAATACTTGTATTTTCCTGGTAGCCCAGTCCCAGCATGTGCCAGAATGGATCGATACGATGGACATGACCATGGAATGCTATTAGACCTGGTGGCAATGTTCCTAATTGCCATAAGCTCAAGTCTGACTTCAAGTTCTGCATGAACAAAATGCGAACAAATTTGCAATCATAATAATACTGAATGTAGGCCTATAAATCATTGAAAAGAATCACTTCCTAAGATCAAAACTACATGAATAATTCATAATAATCTCAAAGAATTTTAGTTTTATTGGTCACTTTACACAGTTCCATTTCGAGTTAAAACTCTGAGAATCTTACATATTTATAAGCTAATTAGGGGAAAGAAGGTAAGTTGAAAACCAAATATCCTCAACTGGCTTTATCTTATCTATGTATCCTGTTAAATTTTAAGCTATCAGGTAAAAACATATTCGAGAGAATCTTCCATATTTCAAGATCTGAACTAGAGAAAGAAAAGTTTGATCAAAGAATTTCCCGTGTAGTCACCTACCTGTTCGAGCCAATAATGGTATGTAAGGCTGATGTTAGTCTTCCTCCAAGCTTCCAAATCAAAAATATTCATGCCATAAGCCCAAGCACATTCATTGGGATCAAAATTCTTTGCGATCAAAGGATGAGAGAAGTTTAAGTAGCTCTTGAACCGCTTGGACATGACGAACCTATCTTTTCCTCTGCAGGTTTCTACTGCTCCATTAACCTTTCCATTCAAGTCAATATCCCAAAGAGGAGAAAGATCAGTCTGCACAACTATGTCATCGTCCAAGAACACTACTTTGCTTAGACTTGGAAACAGCTGCAAATATTGGAAGTTAATTCAGCTACCGACTCGTAAAACTTGTGTTAGGAAATATACATGAAGCATTATTACCTCTGGCAAATGGATTCTGATGTGATTCATCATTGAATTATACTTGGGACTAAGAGCTTGGAGTTTTGCTGCAATTACAACAGGCTTTTCTGTATTATTTGCAATAATTGCAGATGATCCTCCTCTGAACTGTGACCGAACTCTTTGATCCTTCTCCATAGCTTCCAAAACTGGAACTTTACCCTTGGTAAACCAATCGAAATGATGCAACGCCTTGACTTCAATAATTGCAGGCGATAGAGGGTGCAGTGAGAACCATGCCTGCATAGGTGAATAAGTTTTCTTGTCTGTTATTATGTGTAGTACAAATCTGTCAGGGCGTAAAGCATTTTGGACAAGTGAAGCAGCAACAACAGCAGCAGCCAGAATATTGTCTGAGGCAAGGACAAAGTGGAAGTAGGAGTTGTCGACGAGTGCAGGGACTAGCTCTGGCGAGGGAAGCTGGAGGCGAGCAGCTGCATTGTTGGAGTGCTCGCTGGCTAGCCTTAGAGCAAGGCAATGAAGTTGCTTTGGTATGCTACTTGATGCTACATGCCTGTAGAGGTATTCTTGTATTTTGGCTGTTCTAGTCCTTTGTTCAAGTAGAGATACCTGAAAATCAAGGAAAACAAAAAAGATAATCGAACCAACCTAGTATTGTAAATCACTAAAGCAAGATTATTGAACTAGTTTAAAACATGGATTGAATTTAGAAGAACAGAGAAAAAAACAATAAGAGAAGATACAGATACCATCTGCCTGAGCTTCATAGCAAAAGCTTTTGCATCTAACTCTTTGTCCTTTACTTCAGTAATGAAGTCCTCTAAAGTTTGAGGGATATCATCTCTTCCTTTTAACTCATCTTTGCCAATTGGTTCGTCCAGTACTTGGTATATGACATCAGGGACCTGTAGAGAGTCGAAGCAAAATGTTCCAATTAGTCAATAAACTGATACCACCAGATTTCAGTATGCAAAGCAAACCAAGTAGAGGGTTACGACATTTACAGCTGAATCAAGCCTTCTCCCAAGTAATCTTGGTCCTAATCTTTTCCCCAGACAACCTGCCAATTGGAATAAACAGTAGGACCAGCCGGTAACTAAAGCTATAATAATCAGCCATAATATATGTTCTTACTATTCTAATCACCGTTTGTTGGAAATTACACCCATGCTAGTGAACAAGTACAGTTGAACCAAAAGTCTTTTAAAGTATCGTATCTCTGATTATTTAACTTCTTGAACACATTTCATGGGGGTTTATTAAGCCCTGTTGTTATGTGTGATTAGGTGGTGGGATATGTCAGTCCAACCTCCAATTTTAATATTTGCAGTCATCAAGCAACCTAACTTGAGACAGAATTAAGCAACCTAATCATCTCCTGATACAAAAAAATTCAGACATTTCTGGAAACCATATCCATATGCATGCAACGAAAGAAACATATCAATGTGATGGGATTAGTACCGCTAATCAGAATCTAACCAAAATTTGCAAGGATTTCTATTGGAATCTCTACTATCTTTCTGAAAAAGAAATATGTTATTACATGACACCTACCCTATTTCCTGTACCTAATAGTCCCAAACATCACACATCAGGTTCACGACCGGCGCGGTACGGTATTTTCGAGGCAGAAACGACATCATGATATACGATAGATTCAGACCCATTTAACCGCCTGCAACAATGTTTTTGACTCACTCAAGTGGTGAAGCTTGTGTTTTCTCCTAAAAATATCAATATCAATCACTTTAAATAATTCGTGACGGGTGATATTTAAGATTTACTATGGAAGTAGTAGTTTTTTTTTTTCTTTTTCGTTTCTTATGATCTTGGTTTTGTGAGTGCATTTTCTTCAAGCTATGCCACCAATATTGCTACTACTCACCAAGAACAAATATTACCAGCTGCCTATGCATTCGAACATCATTAAACACCTATGTAATAATCATTCGGGTTGCAGTGTCACATACGATCACCTTCTGTTCTTTTTCTTGTCTCATGTGAGGACAGGAAAACAAGTGGAGTTTCTTAGACATTCCAACCGAACTAAGAAAAAATAGTACGTGTTCATGCATTTGAATGGAAGAGAATTGTGGAATGGAAGTAATTAGTAAGGAATGGAATGTGTTCGTTACCTATGGTGGAGCACTTGCTATCTCCATCAATGGTGTTAACAGTAGATAAAACGAATACGAAACGCAGAAGGAATGTGAAGAAGAGGAGTGAGTAGAAGAGTATTCGATATGAAACTCGTCTCCCACCAACTTTCACTTTGATGAATTCTCTAACACCTTTCCCTGGAAGCACTGTGACGTGCCTCAAACTTGGAGATATGTGAAGCTGCATTTTCACTTGGCCACCTCGACAGAAGAAAGCAGCAGCACCCCAACAGTTCTCTCGTCTACAGCGTTGGGCTATTTCGTAGAACGACAGTTTCTCACTGAGAGAAGAAGCAATAATGATGGTAAGAACCCATGTAGCAGGCTTTGATAGGAGTTGAAGGATAGAGGTCTGTTACCTAAAGTTGCTTAGTAGTTAGGCTAGACTTGTATAAGTTCAAACTTTTCATGGTGTTTTAATATACCACAGGGAAAGGAGGGGTTGTTAAGGAGAAAGAGACATGTGACTTAGAAGAGGCTGTGTTTTGTTTTTGTGGTTTTGAGTTTGGCTTGGTACTGAAGGAGAGGAGTTGGAAGAGAAGATCCTGAAGAAAATAAAAAACGAGGAAGCAAGTCTCATAGTTTTGTTTGGTGTTACTTAGCTTTGCCTCCACATGAAGTCTTTGTGGCATAGGAGTTTGGACCTTGACATTACAGGACTTCTAAATAGAAAGTGACCCTCTCTCTGATATTGGTATTAATCGCTTCTGTATAACTGTGACTGGTCTACTTGGAGTAGGAATGCAGGAAACTCCTCCTCCTACAACAGATCAATGAAGAAAATGATGGGCCTGCGTCATTTTATGACCTTCACGAATTCATTAATAATCAGACCCATTTCTAGTTTTCCTTTCTTTCTTTTTTGTCTGATAAAACAAATCAGCATCTTTTTGTTAAATGCTTTTTCATTTGAAGGATACCTATTCTAATCCAAGTTTTACAATAAGAATTTGTTATTTCTGTACAACTCGCCTTAAAAATGTCGATGAAATTATATAACAAATCCAAAAAACAGACCAAATTCACTGGCTGGAGTTGATCATGTAGTGGTCTGGCTTATATCTAAGAGAGAACTTGTCCTTTCTTTTCTTTTTTTTTTGTCCAAAAAGAGGAGGAGAGAACCCTCTCTACTTAGATGTCTTAATAGTTAATCCATGAATTGTTATGAAAGGAAAAATAATAATAATTTCAGTCCCATACGAAATGTTAAACAAATGTAAAGCTGTAGTGAGACAATCAAAGAATTGTTAATTTCATTTTAGCCATTTTAAAATCCGATTTTTGCAAATGCACCAACTTCATTACCTACTAAAACCACATAACTACACTCAGTAATTTATTTTATAGATTCTGGTATTGTGAATATATACAAAGGAAGCTTCCCATGATCAATGAGTAAACACAAAAAGGTGGAGATGATGGCATCTCATGATCATATGGTTTAGCCATTTCATTTGTCTTCTAATCTCTAAAATGATGATTAACCTAACTTACATACTCGTTTAGCTCTCAACGGTAGTTTTTTCTCTTTCTAAGTAGAAAGAAAGGGATCAAGCTATATTGATTATGGGCTCCAAAACGCTATTACTCTTCAGATCAACCATAGCATTACAATTCTATGAACTCAATGAACCATGGCACAATAAATATGAAATATGAGCACTGAAGAAGAGTTTCAAAGTTAATGCTATTATTTACATATTACAACGTGATATATTTGTTATCAACCTGTCTTTCTTTTATATACATAAATCATCAAACCCAACAACATAGTATCCACAGTTCTGCTTCACAGTCCACAGAAGACTGGAACCTTCCCCTAAGCCTCACCATATGGTTAATGAATCCATCAGGCCAAATTAAAGAATAAGTGCACACCTGAATCAAAAGAATGCAGTGTTCAGCACCTGACACGATTGTGTATCAGTGAATCCAGAGATAAAACAAAACTCCCATAGCTGCTAATGAAAAGTCGGAAAACCAACCATGAGAGTCTTCCAAAATTTTACGCGTTAAGAATATTAAATGTGGAAAAAGTGGAATTACCTTTTAATCAAACTCATCACCTTCATGTTCAAAATGATTCTCCATTTTCAAGCCTTCATTATTGTTGTTTACAAACTTGAGGTGACCCTCTGCTCTTAATGCCTCTCTATTATTTACAAACTCAAGCTGTGTATTTTCCTCAGGGCCGTTATTGTTATTTACAGAGCCCACTGTTTCTATCGATGCGTGAGGTCCATTAGACCCAGTTTCTTCATATCCATTCTGAATTCCAGCTCCTCCACGCCTGCTGTCAGTCTTTAAGTCCAGAGATCCAAAGCTGCTCCTATGTGAAAACCTGCTGTTTTCAGACACTCCAGACTTCTGATATGACACATGCCCGTTAATATTGGAATCCATAGCAGGAACTCTGCACATGAGAGAGAACATTTCACAATTATTCCTATATCTATCTCACCTTTCCACAAAAATATGAATCCAGATACACATAATTAGAAGCGTATATAACAAACATACTAATAAAAATGACAGTCATCAACAGTACCAGCTAAGGGGAGCAAATCGTTGGTAGAAAAGTTACCGAGTCATGATCCAGATAAAGGGAATTCACAAGACCACTGAGAAACCACATTGCTTGATGTATGCAACAAGCATGAATCTAGCCAGATATAGCACTACGTTGGAATAAAAGGATCGAGTACCACCATAGAGAAAAGCATTTTTTCTCAATATACTATCTTATCCTCAAGATCAAGCAGCTCAATCCCATTGTATCATGAGATCTGCATTTTCTAATCGCAGAAGAAAACGTGCAGCTAATCTCCCTATCAATTCAGACACTGTTTGTTTTCTGTTCTAACTTGGGTAAGATATTAATGCTCAAATTGGTAATTTAACATTCTTCAATTGTTAACGTTCAAGAGCAAACATGAAAGCTTACCACACCAAGCAATTTTCCATATATTCTTCAGATTTCTTACAACAAAAAAAAGTTTCCTACCCAGAAGCGTACACACAACGACAGTCACCAGATTCTTAGAAGGATCAAATTCAGTTCTCAACCTTGACGATTCTTAATATTCTTTAGGTACTCATAAAGATATCATTCCCTTGAATTATAGGAAAACTTTTACCCGTCAAATGAAGAAAGCTATCAAATATCAAGATTTTTAGTGTACCTTAAATGTTGGATCCTTGATTTATGAAGGTTGTTGATAACTGGAACCAAATCTTTGGATCTAGCTTCAATCATGCGACTTGGAATCCTTTCAATCTCAATTTCCCCACACTTAACTTCTTCATCCAACTGTGAATGTTCCATTATCATTGAATGAAAGTATATCTGGAAAGCAATTGACAAGAACAAAGAACATGTTAAATGAGAATGCAAGAAAACATAATGTAACTCTCAAGCTTTTTCTCGTCGCGGACTACCAAGAAGTACCTCGGCTTTTGCCCATAATGGTGCACGAGCTTCATGCATCTGCAGTTCAGCTTCCGAAATATAAAAATGATGTTTTTCATCCCATTTTTTTGTCCACACACCACCAACCCTTCCTTCAGAGTGAATACCATTTCCTTTTCCTGTGTATTCAGGATATATCTTATTGCTGTCAAAAATCCCATGCTCCCCATATATGTCAAGATTATCTTCTTGCTCCCTGCAGTTTTTCTTCTGGCATATATTCCACTTATGGATTGCCTGAACTGCTAACCTTGAATCACTTTCAGCAGTTGATTCAGAAGTTAAATTTGTCCCAGAAAAATTGGTTGTTAAGTCTACATCAGCTGATACGTGCAACAGAAACTGTATCATACAACCAGAAGGAGAGAAAACTAGAAGGTGGTACTTCGTCTTCAAAGAAGAGTCATCCAAACCGTTGTTGCCTTGGCAGTTATGAAATGAAGAAGCAGTGGCAACTGAAACAGTGTTCAGCCTTCCTGTTGCAGCTGCTGCAGCCCCAGTAACGGTGCCTCTCCAGCCATTATTTCCATTCCTTATTCTACTGACTGCAGAGAGTATAACTGGGGGACCAGGTACAAAGGCTCTCTGTTGATTATGGTAGCGAACGGCCGCATTAGTCATTGCACCTGATCCACCATTTTGACTGGTGTAACTGGCATCAGAAGGCTGAAAGATGACTGATCCACCGAAGGGATTAATAGCAAACAAATGACTTGTCCCCCTGGAGGAACTTATCATTATCCAGTTGCTATCATCACTAAAACTGATGTCCTGTATAACCTGAGAATAGTTTTGGAGATAATATCAATTCCAGTCACACAAGCACCAAGCACATCAACATCATATTGACAGAAAAGACAAAGCATACTGCATTTGTAAATCCACGTTGTAGCCTGTAAAGGTGTGCATAAGAGAAACTGGCATCACCAGATGATGAGCTTCCGAGGAGTGTAGGCATTATTCTGAAAACATGTATGTTATGACCCTGAACAGAAGCCGTCACTAAAAGTATCCCACTAGGATCAAAGCACAGGGCTGAAATAGGACTTTTGTGTGCCCTAAACTGGGTGATAACAAGTTTAGTAACAATATCTCTGACAACAACCTAGGAAAAGAGCAAAAAGAAAAAGAGACCAAGTAAGCAAAATGCAAGAATAATCACGCACATTACAAGAACATTTTAAGCAGCCACCTCTTTGAAGAAATGAAAACAGGAATAATATTTGTGCATTGAGTTGTGGCTCATACTTTAATAGAGACTATATTTAACCCCGGTGCTCCTGGTACTGTGCAATGACAGTGTAAAGGTTTTCCTCGCTGGAGGAATATTGAGGGGCGTCTTTGCAATTTGATTTTTGTCCATGTTGTAAAAGGAATGACCCTAAGGTATAAACAGGGCTATATTACTCATTGCCATCATCGTGAAAGCCTATGGAATTAGGCATAACTTGCTGAATCACATAACATGTTGTCTCTTTTCTAAAATCTTTGTGTATGTGTTATCTTCTGTTTATTCTTACAGTGCAACACCAACATGAAGAATAAAGGAACAATGTTTTCTAAAACTATTCCAACTAGAACAGCAAAATAGTGAAATTTTCACTTGCATATGGAACAAAAAAATACTATACATACCATTCCAATACTATCTGCATCTTGCAAATGACCATTACCCGATTGAATGGTACCATTAGAATCAGGTAAAAGCTCTGAGTAATATCTAGACAGTTTTTTATATCCCATATCTCCTAAGGTAGCAATTCCAGCAGCAAGTTGCTTGCTTGATTCTTTTGCATAATGTGCAACCAAACTCCCATTTGATGAATAACCAGAAAAACTTGCAGATGGTCTCAGGTGTTCTGGGCTAAGGCGTCCGGAGTTGGCAACAAGAACAGGAGTTCCACTATAAGCTAACCACCTGGGACCAACTGCAAGAGGCCCATATCCTATACCTCCAGAACTCATAATTATTGGATTTGTAACAATTGTATACGTTCTCTCAAATGAAGTGGCATCAAAACAATGTATCTGCAGGGCATAAAGCATAATCATCACAATTTAATAGAGAGAGATTAAAGATTTCTATACAAAAAGAAACCGTAAGCAAACATACCTGAGATGCCTGAGAAATAGCTACAATTTGAGAGCTACACCTCACAGAATAAACAACTGATCGGAACTTGAGGAAATGCACGTATGATTGAGATCTCATGGAATAGAACCGCACTACAGTTGGCACAACACAACCAGAACGAGAGTCATTGTAGTTCAGACCAGTACCATTACATGGAGTTCTTGAACAATCCTGAAGATTAATATCACCAATGGCACTCCCATCAACACAAACTACCAAAAGAGGACGGCTTTCTGCAAACCTGTCTTCTGAGCTATCTGATGCCATTGGCTTTGGTAGCATTTGCAAGAAAGAAACAGGACCATCATTTCTGGACACAAGATCACAGACATTATCTGCTTCTTCAACATCCCACACCTGGAAACCAGATCGATATGCTAATAGCAAAACACGTCTAATTACACCACTCTCACACTCCAACTTGTCAAACCCAGCCCAGAGAATCTGCATAGAATTAAACACGGTATGAGATTAATCTGAAATGCCAGAACTTAGAGTGAAAAAAAGTTAAGGAAAAAGTCAATGAATCTATATAGCATCAATTAACCGTCAATTGGGAGCAGGAGAGAGGACGAGGAAACCACTATTGAGAAGAACATCCACAAAAAACCTAAATGAACAAGGAAAAAGAACGAGAAATGAAAGGGAGGGAAGGGGTGAGAATACAGAGAGCGCGAGAGAGCAAAGTTAGCAGTCCAGAAACTATCCTTTATATAATTACAGATGTTCCAAAATCACATTGAGCTAAAATTTTCAATTTCAGTAAGAATCTAGATGCTTCAATGAAATGTCTCTACTTAATGCAATATGAAGTGTCAAATTGAGAATAATAATCCACGTCATTCATATGAGAATTAAAGATTTGCATTCACACAGCTTAAATGCTTCTGAAAATCGAGTTCCAAGTTCATACATCATCCATTTCTCAAAATGAACAAGTAAAGAGATCATCTTATCCAGAAAGTTTAGTCCAGTTGTCTCAACTGAAAGGAGGATGTTGATTTGGTTAACATCGTTCATAAACCAAATCATGAAAAATATGAGGTAAATGTCTCACAAAATTAGATTTCATATGCAAAATTGTTACCATGTATTCTTTGCCAACAAAATTCTAAGCTCATTCGGGTTTAGAAGAATGGATCCGTTACTTTTATTTATTTATTTATTTATTTTTGGTAAACAGGAAATCAGAAATATATGTGAACACTGGTCCATTAGTTCTATGCCTAATCAAAAGTAATATTGCTCGCTTTCAAGAAAGCTTAAACTAATTAATCAGATCAAACCATTCTTCCACCAGCTATCATTTGTTCTCATACTCATTAAAGATTCAACTGCTGTTAAGTATATGATTGCAATATTGAATTCTCAAAGTCTCTAAAATTGCCAATCAAATCACAGCACTGGCCAAAAAGTCCAGATTATTAGACCAGCAATGTGCAAGCCACTCGGCAAATCTCATGATATCATCAACTAACACCAAACTTTCACAGCACATGCCAAAGGAACATGCTAGAACATTCAGTCTGCCCAAACTGAACTTATGAAAGAACAAACTCTTCAAGCTTTATAATCGTATCAAGTTGCATACTGATATCTACTAATCAGTATTCTGTTATATGACAGAACCATTCATAACCAGCAACTAGGTAAATCAGTCAACCAGCACATTTGCGTTGCAATTTGGAGGAAATATTTGTGAAAATTTCCCCCACCTCAACAACGCACAACGATATTTCCTCTCTCATTACTCAGAATTTTATACACATCAAAATTCATGCTGGAAATATGCTCTCCTCAAGCAAAATCCAAACCAACTAATTCAACATGGACAAGATAAAAATCTCCCGCATCCCTCCAAATTCTAGGAGAATAGACAAAAAGCAAGTACAAAATTTCACTTCTTTTACCTGATTGTGGTTGGCGTCATCATCTCTGTCCACAATAGACTGTGCCACCGAAGCCGCAGACTTCGCAACGGTAGATGCCCCCGACGAAACGATCCTCAAGTAGCTGGAAATCGCCCGAAACGAGCTTGGAAGAAACCCACTGTTGACTCGTCCATGCGAATTCTTGTTGTGCTGCTGTTGCTGCACATCGCTACTATTCTTCATAATAGTTCCCAAAACCCAAAATACAAAGGCAACCAATACCCAAATCGCTAAAATTCCCGATTCTACAATTTCTACTTGAAGCATAACAGCAACCTGTTTTTCTTTAAGATTAAAACCAAAAAATTCAAAAAAACAAACTTCACCCCAAAAACTTATGTTAAGGCCACAAGTGAGTCCATGTTAACTAAACTATGGGGATGGATTCAAAAACCAAGTAAAATCCAGGAATAGACTCCAAATAGAAGCAAACTACTGCCAAGCTTCAGCTGCAAAATCTGCCCCTTTTGGTATATGGGGTTTTTCCTTCCTTCCAACAACAAAACAGCTACAAAGAACGGATTAAAACAAAACACCGATTCAATTTTGAAGTTCTGATTTCCAAACGATAAAAGATAAGTTGGGATTTGTAGGATAATGAAGATTGAAAAGAATTTACACAAAGAATGCTTTTTTTTTTTTCCTTAAATCAGTAGAAAAAATAAATAAAAGATGTAGAAAATCAACATCAAACCATATGATACAGGGAGATAAAGAGAAAATCGCAGCTGAAGAGAGAGAATGGATAATGAAGAGAAGAGTTTGATTTTGATTTATTGAGAAAAAAAGAACTCCGTTTACGTCTCAATCTCTCTTTCCTGATCAAAGTAATCGGAGTTTTCTTTATTTTGAATCTCTTAGAAAATTAGAGTTTAAGATATAATGTATGTCTAAGGATTCAATGATCTAACAAAATCTCCTGAAAAGCTTATCGTTGTCAAATGTTACGCAATTCTTTATAAATAAATTAATTGATAATGTATGTTGGTGGTTGTACAAAAGATAATTCTTATACAAATTAGTTTTTAAAAAGCAGAAATAAATATTCAAACGTAATTTGAATATGGAAACAGAAAAGACTTGTAAAGAAAGAGAACGTAGTCACAAGTTTTATTTCTTGCACTGAATGCATTCCTTGTACATTAGGCATCCTCTGATCTGATCTGGCATTTTAGTATTGCGCTCCCACGGCTCTGATCTCTCAGGAACACCGCAGATTTATGTGCTATGGGATTCGGTAGACCTTGACCTTATCTCTCGAGTAGTTTTCTTGGTACTAAAGTATATATATTTGATTTATCTTTTTAAGATATGAAATTAATCACGAATCTAACTAATGACATTTTGAAGATGAGAACACAATTCTAGAAGTATGTTTTCTATCATTAGTGCGTTTTCTAAATTTATCTCAACCATGAACCAAGCTTAATAACCGTAGGCCAAAGAAAAGCAATTTTCAAATATTGGCTGGAACTTTACATTTAAGACATGACGGACAATTTTATCATTTCTTATAAAATTGGATAACTATTCATTACATTTTTCGGTTTTTAAATAACTTATCAGTTAAGTTACGTAATTTGATCCAGACAAAGATAATAAAATAGCTCAAGAAATGATCTAAATCAATGGGTCAAAGTCTATGTGAAAATTAGATCCTAATTAGTGTGAACCAGACCCATATTGGGCTTGTGATGGAGAAGCCCGATATAGAAGCTACATATAAAAGTTAAGGTCTCTTGCAGTTGCTCATATCAATCGTAAGTATATAGATTCTCTGACTCGTTAAGAGAGCTTACGTTTTGAAAAAACTATAGAAAGACCTTACTCGAGTCCCGGAGAGTAGTTCTCGTGAAGACGATAGTGGATTCGCACTCGTTTCGGCTTCGAAAAGCTCGTTTGAAGTTATGGAGACCGAAATCAGGTATTTTTCACATTTCTTCGTTTCTTGCCCTTTTACCTTCGATA
This sequence comes from Erythroxylum pedicellare, assembly GCA_027563575.1. Classification (NCBI taxonomy): domain Eukaryota; kingdom Viridiplantae; phylum Streptophyta; class Magnoliopsida; order Malpighiales; family Erythroxylaceae; genus Erythroxylum; species Erythroxylum pedicellare. The sequence continues at coordinate 14,697 of JAOQMP010078832.1, read as the reverse complement.
TGGGATACGTAACTAAGGTACCGTTACATATTACTCATGGTATCAGAACGGTGACGTGATCGAGTGGTTAAAAACAAAGATTTTCAGTTTTTCTCTCCATAAAGTTTTCAGAGAATAAACTTCTATTTATTGGGTTTTTCTTGCTTTTATTATGTGAAAGTAGTATACTATGTTTAGCCTTAAGAAATGAGGTGAAAACGTGACCGGGACAGCGAAAAACCCACCTAAACCTTGCTGAAAATTGCCTTTTTTTGAAGAGGGAGTGCCTCATTGTCAAGCGCGTGTATCTAGTGAGCTGTGGCACGGTGCGTGCGACCGCACCAGACACGTCGCACGATATTAATCGGACGTGTGTTTGACGCGTGCGACATGTGTACCAGCGTGTCCTTCGTGCATCTGAAGTAGGTGTAGGCTCAACAAGCACCCTCTATGAGTTGTACGGACATCTACAGTAATTTTAAAAAACACAAAAGTTTCAAATTTCCTATGAGGGTGTCCCGGGGTGTTTTAGGTTAGTTTATGGGTCAAAGTGAATTTTTCCATTTTTTTTGGATTTATTACATTAGTAATAAATTAAAGTTTAACTCCAGTGAAAGGAATTAAGGCATTCTGAATCCGAATTTGAGTGAATTTTCATGCTTTAGATATCACATGAGGGAGATACATCAAGTTTTCGTATCTCAAGTCTTATGTTCAATGTTCGAAATCGCATAATAGTTACTCAGAAAAGGTATTAAGACATTCTAAAGTCATTTTGAGTGAATTTTCATGCAATGAACTTGCCATAAGGGAGTTACACGAGGTTCTAATGTCTCGGTGATCAGTTCAGTGTCCAATGATTCAAGATAGTTACTCTACTGAAATTTTTCTTTTATGAAAGTCTCAAATGAAGTTTTCAGAAAATGTCTTCAACACGAATGTGTGATAATGAGATTGTGCATTTGGATTGTTACATTTATTGATGTTACATTGTCACTTATCATATGTGCATAAAAAATGTGAAGATAATATAAAAACGCATCCCTTGTGTTTGTGGACTTTTTGAGTGTTTATGAGGATGTAGTCACCAAAGTGGCCTTTCAAGTCAGTATTTTGAATTGTTTTACTTGCATGTTGGGGGATGTCTCTGATTTTATGTTTGGTCATTCTGCCCAAAGATGTTGGCCTTACATAACATTTTGAGATGTGAATAAAGGAATTAGATGGAGGAAAGTTGTTGCTCAAGTGACCTATTTGCCCACAAGTGGTAGTTTCATGAGAGTTGATGATTTGTACTCTGATCACTTTTATGTGAAATTCTAATTGCATATATTATGTATTCATCTAAAAGGTGTTTCATAATATGTGTAATCGAATTTTTAGAAAAGATACTATTTAATGGCTTTGAGTATCGATGTTGTCCTACATTTGTGCTGATTTAAACATTATTAATTTATAGTCACCTTTTCGTTCAACAAAATCAGTGCCACCATTGAAACCCTGTCTAGTTTCAATAAAAAGAAGTGGACGAATGATGTATTGAATGCAATGGAGATAGTTGAAGTTGATATGACCATATGGACGGATAGGCCATCTCCACCTACATCCATGAGCTCAAAAGTACATAAAGCAGCCTATGAAGCCTGAGATCGGTTTAATAGATTATATCTTATGACCGTTAAGAGATCCATACTTGACCATCTGCTTAGTGGACTTCCAGACACAAACATAGCGGAGTTTCTTAGTAATGTCTCCCAGAGGTACACAGTCTCACCTAATATTGAGAAGAGTGTCTTGATGAAAGAATTATTCTCCATGAGGTATATAAGAGAAGGGGGAGTAATGAAGTACATATCGAAAATGATTCATCTTCACAGTAGACTAAAGATGCTAAACATTCCTCTTCCTGATGTTTTCGTTATGCACCAAACTCTGAGCACACTCCCTCTAGAGTTTAGTAATCTGGTGATGACATATTACTCGCTGAATGAGGAATGGGACTTCAACACTTTGATAGCCTATTGCATTGCTGAGGAGGAGAAACTCAAGTTTGTTACTCCTACAACCCTCGAAGCAACTAAAGAGAAGGCAAAGATGAAGCCCACTAAGTTCAAAGGTAGAAAGTTCAAATCTTCTCCACATATTGATGTTGGTCAAATCAGTGTTGGTAAAGTTTCTCATAACATAAAGAAGCCAATAGTATAAAGCCTAAAAGGAAAGATTGTGACCATTAGGTAACTCTTTGGCTTATTAATTTGTGAATCTAATTTGCGATAGTTGCATTAAGTATTTGGTGGCTATGTAGTGGAGCATCTGATCAAGTTACTTCCACAATGTAGGGGTTCATATCTAGGATAAAGCCAAATAAAGGGAAGGAAAAACTGATGGTTCACAGCAATGAAGAAGTAGAAGTAATATCTATGGGGAATGTATCTACTGAACCTTATTGTAAGGTTCATTTGGGTTTTACATGACTCATTTTATATGTAATCTTTTGATCAATTTTAGATAAAGAGGGCTAATGTTTTGTATTTAATGCTTTTGTTGTACAATTGTTGTTTAATGTAAAACCTAATGGTACAACTTTCTTGTCGTACGGTTTGTATAAAATATGTTTTACCCCAAATTAGATATATACTTCTTCGTATCTTACTAAACAATTCATGAAATGAAGGACCCTGATGAATCAGAAGTCATAAATGGTGTGACATAAACATTTAAGCCATATTTTCAGAGCTAGGGTTGAGAGATTGATCAAGGAAATCATTTCTCAATTCTATATTACGATGATCTGGGAACATATGTTGACTGTTGCAGGGGTAAGTTGACTAATAAGGATATTGAGGTCAACTAATGCTTTTGACTTATTGAGTATGATACATAAAGATATTGTTAGACCTTATAGAGTTGCACTGTGCAATTTTAAATGTATTCTAACATTTATTGATGATTATTCTCATTAAAGTTATGTGTTTTGGCTTAAAGATTGCAGGTTGAGAACCAATAAGGAAAATTCATCAAGATAGTCAAATTTGACTGTGGAGAAGAATATCATGGAAAACATGATGTTTCAAGACTTGAAAAGGTCCCTTTTGCCAGATATTTGGAATCAATTAAAATAGTGGCTTAATTCACTATGCTGAGTAGTTCTGAGCAAAATGGTGTATTGTCGAAAGACATAACTGCACCCTAAAGAACTTAAAGAAGTCGATATAGAATAGGACTATTCTACCTGATTATCTAGAAGTTTAGAAACCCAACCTTGCACACATTCGTGTATGAGGATGCCCTACTAAGGTAATATGATCCTTATAGAGAAGGATTGCATGCTCGTTCCTCTCATTGTTAGTTAGTTAGATATCTTGACTATTTTAAGACTACATCTTTTATTGTATAGAAGTGGGACCAGAATAGTGGAATTATAAACAACTAAGTTTCTAAAATACAATGTCTATGATGATGGTGGACTCTATGATCTTATGGATGATAGCAGGGCAGATATTATAGTTATTATACAATTAGATTCGGTGGATCTAAGTCTCTGTACCATGCCTGTGTAGGAACAAAAATCTATACCTGTACACACAGTAGTTCCTGGGGGTATAAGATCTAATGCAATTAGGTAAACCCACCAGAGTGAGACGACCTGCTATCCCATCTAATTACATAGTTTATCAGGTGTACAGAACTATGATATTAGACATGTTTTGAATCCAGTTACTTTTATAGAAGCTGTTTATGGTCCCAATGCGAATGTATGGTGGGATGCAATGAATGACAAGACATAATCCATGAAGCATAGTAAGGTTTGGGAGCTAGTTAATTTATAGCGAAACTACAAACTCATCAGTTGTAAATGAAGATTATACCTAAAGGATTTCATGATAAAGTTCAACGGTTTATAGGCTGACTCAGTTGCCTAATGGTTCACTCATGGAGAAAGGTTAACTTTAATGTTACCATTTCTCTCGTATCCTCGTAGGATACATTTTAAGTGATTAAGGCAATTGTAGCTCATGATGATAAAGAGTTACATCAGATGGCCGTCAAAACCACTTTCTTGAATAAGGACTTTTATAAAGAGGTCTATATATACACCCTGAAGGATTTTAGGATCCAAATGGAACTAACATAGTTTGTGCATTATGCAGATCAATATATGATTTACATCAAACCTTCCGAAAGTGATACCTTACAATTGATGAAGTTATGACCTCTTTCAGCTTCATGGAAAATAAAGTTAAAAGATACTTATACTATAAAGTCAAGGGGAGCAAATTTATCTTCATATTACTACATGTGGTTGATATATTGCTCACGTTAAATTAGATGACCATGTTGTACAAGGTTAAGTAATTTTTGGTCAAGAACTTTGACATGAAGGACCTTGGCGTGGTATCTTTTGTCCTAAGTATACAAATTCACCGGGACATATCTCAACACTCATCAAGCCTCTCATAAAATGCGTACATTGAGTATGTATTACAAAGGTTTAATATGGTTAGCAGTAAAACTGTCGTAGCAACTATCTCTCATAGTGAGAGATAATCTTTGGCACAGTATCCAAAGAATAAAGTAAAGAGAAAGGTTATGAAGAATATTCCGTATTATAGTATGGTTGATAGTCTGATGTATGCTTAGCTGTCTACTAGGAAGGACATTGCATTTACTGTTGGACTATTTGGTCAATATCTGGTTAATCTAGGTGTAGACCATTGGAATGTAGTCAAGCGAGTGTTGATATACTTAAAGGAAATGAGGATTATATGTTGACATATAGCATAGTCAACAGACTAAACCTCTTAAGGAATTCAAATTCAAATTTAGCTATATATCTGGATGAATGAAAGTTCACTTAAGGTTACATGTTTTAAGTTTATAGATGGTACAATGCCATGGAAGAGTGATAAGTAGACACGGGTGACTTTCTCTACCATACATGCAGAGTGTATACTAAGGGGCTACTTCACAGACGGTTTAGCTCGGAAACTTGATTTCTGAGTTGCCTATGGTTGATTCAGTAGCTAGACCCATTTGGTTATACAGTGGTCATCTTCTTGCTATATTGTTTAATAATAAAAAAGAATATCACAAGGTCCTAGCATTTAAAAGTCAATTATTTGGCCATAAAGGTGTTGATACGAAAAGATGACATTAAGGTTTGGAGCATTTAAGAACTGAGGAAATGATAGTCAATCCTTTAACTAAAGGACTTCGCCTACTTGTGTTTATGACATAAGTATACAGTATGGATGTTTTGACATCCTTAGACAATGTTGGTTAGGAGATCGTTATATTGCTCCATGTACATTTGTACATTTTGATGTATTATGATAGTATAGTGGTTCATCGATAAAGATGATCATCGTTTATCCTCAGTAATACGTGTTATCATACATTGTCATAATATATATAAAAGTCCTAAGATTTGTGTCGATCTTAAGCATTTAAAGGTCATTGGGAATATATACAAATTGACTTTGAGCCTATGTCGTTAAGACATATATAGTTTTAAATGGATATCCATAAAGTTTGACATGACATAGGAGATATAAATTTTTAATCCCATAAAAGTTCTCTAATGCAGTTTAGCATTTAGTTGGAGAACATAAATGTTTTCTCTAATGTAGTTTAGCATTTGGTGAGAGAAAACAAGTTTTCTCTAATGTTGTTTAGCATTCAGTGAGAGAAAACAAGATTTCTCTAATGTAGTTTAGCATAAAGTTAGAAAAATCGAGACCTACAAACGAAGATTATATAATTTAGATCATAAAGGTATCATCTTAGTTTGACACACTCCATTTTCTCATTCATGTTAGTGAGATATTAGGTATACGTGATTACATTGAATCTATGTCACACATGACACATGCATTTGATATTTTTTGGTATCGAAAGCCTTGCAAGAAGGAATGATGAACTTTCATTATCTTTGGATCAAATGTTCTATTTTTAAACTTAGTCGTTAGTACCATGGCTTAACCGAGTTTTTAAACTATTTTAAAACTAGAGTCAAAACTGTAACTAATGCTTATTCAATGGGGAGAATGTTGGACAATTTTGTCCTTTCTTATAAAGTTGGACAACTATTCATTGCATTTTTTGGTTTTAAATAACTTATCATTTAAGTTACGTAGTTTGATCCAGAAAAAGATAATAAAATGGCTTAATAAATGATCTAAATCAATGGGTCGAAGTTTGTGTAGAAAATGGATCCAATCAGTGTAGATCGAACCCATATCGGGCTTGTAATAGGGAAGCTCGATATAAAAGCTATATATAAACGTTAAGGTCTCTTGCAGTTGCTCATATCAATCGGAAGCATAAGTATTCTCTGACCCTTTAAGAGATCTTAAGTTTTGAAAAAAATATAGAAAGACCTTACTTGCGTCCCAGAGAGTAGTTCTCATGAAGACGGCGGTGGATTCGTGCTCGTTTGGCTTTAAAAAGCTCGTTTGAAGTTATAGAGACCGAAATTATGTATTTTTCACATTTTTTTTCATTTTTTGTCCTTTCATATTCAAACTAAGATATGTAACTAAGGTACCGTTACGTATTATAAGACAAAGATAAGAGCAGAGTTCAGATGATGATGTGTATTTATAAGGATATCCTAAACAATTTATGGGTCGTTGCATGTCTACGTACTTCAATCTATAATGATAACATATTCTAGACAATTAGTCATCGGTTAAGCATACATACGGTTTTAGTGAGTTTGTTTAAGGCAACAAAGATTAAATCTCATAATTAGCCACCAAAAGCTTTTAGCTAGTTATGTCATACGGCTTTGCATGTAAGAATACTCTCAATTATAATCACCGGAACAAAGATTATTAGAAGTGCCAAAGAAGGGTTTTTTGAGTAAAATAAGTTGAACTTTAATCTTTAATTTGTTTAAAGTTAGTTTTGATCTCGAGTCATAATTCACCTCAATAAAAAGTCTACTAAGGTTCGTATTCATCTAGTAAACAATACTTTGACTTGATCTTTCATTAGGAGTGAATCCTTTAATGAGCTCTATACATCAACACTCACACAACTTGCTTTCAATGCACTAATGTGACTTTTATATGGCGCAGGGATACATATAAACATTGAAATAATAATTTTATGCAAGTCAAATAATTAGTTGTTTTTTAAAAATATAAACTTTTATTTAATTTTATAATAATAGTTTGAATTTTTAAAAAAGATACTAAAATATTTAAAAATTCAATTTATTACAAAAATAACTTTACATAACTCTTTTACCTTTTCAATATTTAATACGATTGACGGACACGAACAAGAAGAACAATGTCAAGTCAGTATACAGAATAAGGAAAAGAAGATTTGAAGAGACTTGTTACCATGAGATATAATATTAAAGCTAAAGGAAGTGGAGAATTCAGTTTCAAGAAGAAGGCAGGGGGTTGATAGAGGAAGAGGAGAAGATGAAACGGAAAAAGGTTTTAATGAGACTGGATATTTGAGTTTCAAAGAAGGGAAGGAACTAGTTAGTCCTTCTAGGATTGGAGCACTCTGTTTTTATTACGGTGTTCCAACCATGTGCTATTTAATCTTGTCTACACATTTGTATAGACCCTATATAAATGTGTGGATGAGATTTAATAGAACAGGGTAAGAATTGATTAACCGGAACAAAAAATATGTTTTGTCCTCCCATGTACCTTGCCAACGTACTTAATAAGATTGAGAGTATTGATTTGGTTAGTCTTATTGGTCACAGCAGTAGAGATGACAACTTTAATTTGACCTTACCAAACTTTCACGACAGTGAAGATATTGGATAGTATTATACCCATTTTTAACTATGTTTTATTAATTTTCATCCACATATTTATGTGGGACTTATATAAATGCATAGATGAAAATTAATAGAACAGAGTTAAAATCGGGCTACCAAAATAGAAGATATGTTCCCTAGTATAAAAGGGGAACAAATCTTATGTTCCCCCTATTCTATTCAACCAATTCTTAAGTCAACCCATTATCCAATTTCCATGAGTTCCATTTATTGAATGGATAGATTTTCATGGAACAAAGGAAGTATAGAGTGATAAAAACAGGTGATCCAATCTCGTATAAAAGGATGGTTAACGAGTATCCATGCTATCTTTTATTTCTATCAAACTATGTTTATAGTTCAAATTAGTTATCTCACTTTTTATTAAATCTTGTAATTGTTCCTACAATTTATAGTAAAACATATAATAATATTTGCTGTCCAAATGAGACCTTCATGAAGCTGAGGAATTCTATCATCAAGCTATACTTACAGATCCTAAAGATTGTCAAATTCTATTAGTGTATACCAAACTAATGTGAGAGCTTCACTATGATCAAGATAGAGCATTGAATAACTTGAACTTTTCATTCAAGCAACCCCTAAAGTAGGTAAGTGGAACTCTATTATGAACAATAATTTATGCTTCTCCAAAAACTCTTAGACTAAATTGCATGTGAAAATAGTTTTAACCTATGTCAATGAGCATATGAGAGCTAAAATTACATCTTCTCTACCTAATTTTGGTCGAAGCTAGCTCACTTCTTTTTATTTTTAATTATATCAATGCTCTTGTAGCATATGTTAGTTTTCTTTGGAATTAGATAATGATAGGGAAAACAATACATCAAAATAAGTAGAAACCCATGTTTTACTTTCTTTTCTAAGACAGATAGAAATTGTCGGTGCTTTATTTTGACATATAGTTCTCGTGTTTTGAATACGCTTGGTAGCTCAAACACTAACGGAGGTTTCAAAACACTGAATTGTCGGTGTTCTTCTAAGTTACAATTACTTTTATAGATTTAGAAATTTGTTATTTTATTTTTTAATTTTAAAAAATATTAATTTCATATGTGAAAAACTATATACATGTGTTACTAGAGTTATGAGTACCATTCCGTATTGACTGAAAAATGGAAGTAGGGTTTTTACTTGGTATTGTCCGGTACCGTAAGGTTTGAAAAATTCAGGTATTAATTAACAAAATTCTCAAAGTTTTTAACCTAACCTTAACCCCCCGACCTATCTTTATCTGCTTCTCTCTCGTTTTTCATCTCTCTCCCAAGCACTCCCCAATCTCTATACTCTCTCTCTTGTTCTCCTCTTTGGCAGTTGCTTCTCCCTCTCTAGCTGGCGACAACACCAGACACCCTCCTCGGTTCCTCCGTGTCGCCACCGCACGCCCTCCTCTCCAGTCTCCACACGTTGCCACTAAACACTCACCACGACCGAACCATTTTTAGGCTTCATCGCACACCCTCCTCAGTTCCTCCACTCTCTACCCTCCACCATCGTCCATCGCTGCTTGCCACCACCGCTTCTGGAGTTGTCACTTGCCATATCTGGAAAAGATCCAAATTTATACCCGACTTGACTCAAAATTCTGAACCAAATACATTGAGAATTTTTTAGGTGTGTTTTTAATTGTTTTTTTTGCTTAATTGCATTTGTGAGTTGGATTTTGGAAGTTGGAAGTTGGAATTAAATTCTATGAATTTGTGATTTGTGTTGGGATGGAAACTTAGAGCTGAATATTTTGATTGGAGTTGAATGAATGATGCACAAATTTTTTGATCTTGTTAGTTATGATTTGGTTCATTCACGGTATGGCTATGCATGAATTGAGATTTGAATTTTAAGCATACCATACCATTTGCATTTGTAAGTAATCACAAACTATCATCATATAAAAGAAACATGACTTTTAGGCATTGCAAGAGTAATTATAAATATGATTCTTTCCAATCCATGTATTAGAAATTTATACAATTAAAATGAATACACTTTAATAATTTCTTCTTCTTTTTATGTTAATGAAACTTAACTAAAATTTCCTCCATCTTCTTTAATAACGAATAAAGATAAATAATTGATAATAATTTTCCTCAATTTCAAATATTAAATTTAAAGCATTGCCTGAAGAAGTGTTTGAAGTTTTGACATTCAATTTGTCTTTTCCTTGGAGGACTATTGTAAATTATATAAAATAATGGTTGCATTCTTTCACTTCTAGAAAAGGGTATCTTACAATTTACACACTATCTTTTAATGAACTAAACTCCTTATTACTTGTATACATTATACAAGATATCTCAACTTCTTTTTTAATTTCCAAAATCAAATCTAAATAAATTCAATACCTTGGAATATAGTAAAGATCCATCTTTTTTTTTTCTTTTCTGATTGTTGATACTAAACTTGAGCTTTTATAAGATGTCAATAAAGCGATCGAGTCAATGCCATAGGCTTATGGATTAGGCAGAACTTAATGATATCAATTGAAATCATACATCTATCAATTCTTTCATTGTCATGAGAAATTAATATGTATTTCTTCATTAAATTGTATGCCATGAAACACTAGTTCAATTATTTTAAATTATGCATGAAACTTACTTCTGAAAAATATGTCCAAATGTAATCCAATATGGTGAAGCTTAACATTCAACCTACCATGCATATAGTTTAATTATAAGTTAATGTATCTTGTTACTTCAATCATATGTGATAGAACTAATTTCCTTTTACAACTTGTAAAGTCCTGCTAGCAAGTGTGTGGTTTATTTATTTGCTACAAGTTTCACTTTGATATACATGAATGTATCTTCTATGCCCACAAATATTTTTCCAATTAAATTCCACAAACATATGCTCTCATTATCAAGAAACTAAGTCCTACCTTAACTAGTAATATATATATTTATAAAAGTTCATTTAGGGAGATAATCATTCAAAATGAGTTATATTACATATGATGGACCTGCGTATTGTGTAATTGTGTATATTGAAAACTCGAATTGTCTTACTTATTAATGAATTGTGTTAGATAAAATTTGATTGTCTTGGATGAAATTGATTTTTTTATGTGTTGGACCTTAATTTTGGAGTCCAACGTTCGAAGTCATCACACGTGAGCATATTACCCTGAAGGGTTATTTCAGAGAACCCTAATTATCCATCATCCCACAAGAGTGGTGTGCTCACGCTAGTCAATCACCAATATCAAAATTTGATTTCTTCAAAATTATTGAATCTCTAAGTCTCTATTTTAATTTGAAGCAAGAACCATCTCAATCGAAGCTCTATAGATGAAGTTATGCTCAAGAAGCCAAAGTGTGTTAATGCCCCAGTCATGCTCTCTCAACTGACCCCTTACTATCTTTCCATCATTCTTTTTCAAATCAAAATAAAAATCTACCTAAATTTAAGGATGGTAAAAATTTTTTAGGAATCCATTGCTTCAAGAATCACTTCATTTAGAAGTCGGAGGATGAAGTTATGGCCAAAAGAATCAAACATGTTTATATCCTCAATGATACTAAACCTATCTTGGGAAAATTGACATAACATTCTTTAGAGACCTCGGATTGAGGTCATTATTAGACAGTTTGACATAGGACTTCTAGATCTACAACTTTCATGTAGACTACAAAGCGAGGTTTTGCCATTTAAAGGTTAAAAATACAAAATACTGTGAGTGTACAGTGTATGTTCGTTAAACGGACATACATGTCTACCTAATGGACATACACGGGGTTAGGGGCCATTTTAGACTCGAGAAGGTTAAATGGACATTTACGATTCTGGGGGTCCTCAAAGACCCAAGAAGGTTCGTTTAATGGACCTAAAGTCTGTCTAACAGATATAGGGGTTACCCAAGCCCCTCCGAAGCCTCTCCAATGCTTCCTACATCCATTCTAACATCATATTCACTCATAATCTTCCCAAATTCACTTCTTTTAATGCAACAACACTCCTTAAACATTCAATTACCAATTTGAGTTCATTAAACTCCTAAATCTCAACTCAAAAGACTCATAACATACACAAACTCTCATCACTCACCATAGTTGTTATGTTCATATCTCTTATGCAGCATCATCACTTATAATGCTCATATCTCTCAACTCCGGTATCCAAAATTTACATACTTTATAGAGTTGGAAAGCTAAGAGGATAAGCTACAACTTTTTAGGAGACAACTTTGTCTATTTCTACCTAGATCAATCTAGTTTTCACCCTGAATTCAGAACATAATTCTTACCCCTATGAAAAACTTGAAAATACAATATAAAGACTTGGGAAATCATGAGCAAAACATAATGTACATGTATTTCATTAACATAAAAAAAAAGAGTTTTACAATGCTTTAGTGGGTATTTCGAGCCACCTTACATCATAAACCAAAAATACAAAGTTTATACAAACTAGAATCGCTCAATATGCAACTAAAGCCTTATTTTACATAATTTAACTTCAAAAACAAAATATGCAAACTGGAGTGATGCCTTGACTCTCGACTTGATCACTCGATATCTTGCTCATCGCCTGAAGATGGGAAGGAAGGGGGTGAGCTCAAGGTTCGTGGGTAATAGTTTTATAACTAGTAATAAGCAAAAACCATTTAGAACCTTCATGATCATATCAAATTCTCATTGAATCATAAAACACAAATTCTCAACTTATCAAGCCAATTCACAACTTATATAAGTCATACATCCATCAAACTTGCCAATACATCCCATTCAATTAAACACATCATAATCAGTTAAACACATCAGAATGGTTTCGGTGGATCCGTAACAGAACGTACTATACATTTCCCATAAGGGTCCTATGTAGCCATAAACAAAACATACGATTGTAATGCCACAAAATGGTCTTGCGTAGCCGTCAACTTATGGGAGTCCGTGAGGAGCTCCATGCCACTAGCGGATAGGTAGGAGAAGACTTTTAATCAAGTGCCATTTGGGCAATTGGTTTTCAAGTCATGGATAACATATTATGTGGGTTTGTGGTGGTCTGTTATGTCTTTCTTATTTGTATGTAATCTTTCAATTTCAACTACATCGTATGAAAATACATTAGTAACAATAAAAGGTCTAATCCAACGAGAACTCAATTTACTTGGGAAAAGCTTAAGTCATGAATGGTAGAGAAGAACTTTTTTTTCAACAACAAAATTCTTCGTAACAATCATCTTATCGTGAATTGCTTCATCTTTTCCTTGTAAATTTCTGCATTTTCATAAGAGTCAAGCCTAAGCTATTCCAATTCTTGCAGTTGCAGTTTTCGTTTTTTACCTGCCGAGTCCATCTTCATATTACATTACTTAATGACCCAAAAGGCTTTGTGCATAATTTCCACTAGAAGATGACATGATTTTTCATTAATTAGTTAGTATGGAGACATGCTAATCGATGTCTTGTATGCAGTCCTATATGCTTAAAGAGCATCATCAAGTCGTTATCTCCAATCTTTACAATTTGGGCTCACCATTTTCTTAAGGATCGACTTGATTTCTCTATTTGACACCTTGGTTTGCCTGTTTGTATGTAGATGATAGGCCGTAGACACCTTAAGAGTGACATGGTACTTCTCTAAAAGATTTCCCACCTAGCAATGTTCTTAGTGTTCCAAACCTAGCAAAAATGTTAGACTTGACAAATTCTACAACAACTTTAGAATCATAAATCTTGGTGGCCTTAGCTTTCACTTATTTAGAAACATAATCCACAGCTAAAAAAATGTACATAAAACTAAAAGAAGAAGGAAATGGTCCCATAAAATTGATGCCCCATACATCAAAATTTTCATATGGAAGTATTGGAGAGAAAGGTATTTGATCTATATGGGATAAATTACCCTGTTTCTACTATTATTCACATGCTTTGCAAAACATATAGGAATATGAAATATATTTGGCCAATAAAAACAACATTTAAGTATTTTCCTAGCAGTTCTATTAGGGCCAACATGATCACTGTAAGCATAAGAATGGAAGAATTTTAAAATTGATTCATATTCATGTTCAAGCACACACATCCTAATCACTTGGTCAGAACAACACTTCCACAATTGAGGATCATCCCAAATATGGTATTTTGATTCACTTTTTATTCTGTTCCATTTAACATTACTCAAATCATTAGGTAGCTTATGGTTCACTAGATAGTTTACAATATCAACATACCATGGAATCTTACCTTTAAGTGTTAGTAATCGCTCATCTAAAAATAACTCTTGTAATGATACTGAATCTTTTTCCTTCATAACTCGACTTAATTGGTCCATGATTGAATTCTCTACATGTTGGCCCCCTAATTTTTTTTTATGAATAAGTGTCATTTGCATCAATTATAAGATCTTTAGGAAAATTTGTGGAGTTAATTCTTATGTTGATGTTAGAAAGATTATATGATATGGTTTGATTGAATTAAAGTGTTAAGGTTATAAGAATGTTCAAGGGTAATTTTGGTAAGACAGTTAAGGATAAAGAATAAAAGACATTTAAGGAAGGATAAAATAGACATTGTGCAAATTGTTAAGGGTATAACAGGGGAGAAGATTTATTGTCCTAGAGGGGAGAAGAAGCTAATTCATGGATGAGAAAAGAGAGAAGGGAGAGAAGTACGAAAAAAGAAAGAGAGAAAGAAGAGAAAACAAGCTAGGGTTTCAATTTCCTTAGCCTTAAGGAGAGATTTTGAGGTTGTTCAAGAAGGGAAAAAGGTAGAGGAAGAGAAGAGCTTCCACTTGAGCCAAGGATCTCTTCATTTGGCGAAGAACCAAGGGGATCAAAGAGGCGTATTTCAGTTAGATCATCTCACGGAGTACACATTAAAGATACAGCAGGAAAGAACCTTTGATACCTTAAGTTGTTTGCAAAGAGAAGAAGCATGTTGAGCAAGTCTCTAAGCAAGGAAATC
>JAOQMP010078795.1:0-18726 GCA_027563575.1 Erythroxylum pedicellare | reverse complement strand
GTTTATGTGCTTAATTGTTTTTATCAAAACTGAAAGCAATAAGTGTTTAGCTAAGGAACTTTTCTTTGTTTGGTGTATGGATCATAAAATTAAAGTGAATACCCCGTACCACATTTTTTGATCTATTTTGAGTTACATTACTAAGAAAAAGCTCATACTTTGGCATGACTTACATTGTTATTACTTTGGTTTCATTTTACAATCTTGATGTGGATAATGTGCACACAACTAGACCGCATGTGTTTAATGTACCTTATTTGAGATGCTCTAAAATTTTGGAGCCCCATTCTATGGTTCTCTGAAATCCTCAGACACGCACTACTATTAAGAATAGGAAGGGAAATGATGTAGCGACTTCTCAACCATCCACCTCTCAGGCACCCTCGAAGCCCTAAGAAGAAGCAGTTGAAGAGAAACCAAATGTAGCCACATATGTCAACAAGTTCTAGCAAATCCTTAACCAAATGGCCACAAATCATCAACAAATGACACTACAAATTAATGAGCTCAACAACTAGATGAGATAAGTGCATAAGGAGCAGTGGTACGTTAAGAAGAAATTCCTCAAGTTCATCCTGATGAAGAACATTGAAGTCCTTTCCCTTATGTCTTCGCCACCACAATCTCTATGAGCTTTCTTACCCTTTACGTTTTACGTTATTTTATTTACTTTGTTAGTTGTTTTACTTGCTTGTTTGTTTAATGTTGTGTTTTATGTTTGGTTTCCTTTTTTGGTTGCCTTGTCACATTGAGGACAATGTGTTGTCTAAGTGTGGGGAGATGACATTTGCTTTGTTAATTGCATTGTTTTACTTTGTTTTAGTCACTGTTTGCATTTTGTTAATTAGGATACATGTTTCAAGTATATTAGGTTGTTGTTTTATGTTGTTTTGTATTAAGAAATAGAACCACAATTGAATCATTTTGACTTGTTTTGCCATGAGATCCTGTCATGCTAGTTGGAATAAGATTGAATGCATGCTTGAACTTGGATTAGGCTACTTGAGTGGATAGTGAATCATGTTGAGTGATGAAAAATAATTGGTTGCATAAGCTTACTCATAATTTGACACTTGAGCAATGAGGTAGTGTAAAGGTGTATAATGATTTTTCATTGAGCCAAAGTGAGGATTGAGCCTATATGACTCCATGTATAGGCATTTTGTTTCTTTAATTTTGTGATGCTTCCTTAGGTTACTACCTTTAGAACTTGTTATGAATTAGTTTGGGTCTATTGGATGTATGCTTGATAGAGATGATTAAGACCCTTTTTTGTGTTAACCTTGGGTTTAAATAACCTACCTTTTATTATCCCTTATTACCCCGGTTATACCTTAACCCTTTTGTTTTTTGAAAACATCCCACATTTTAAAACCCAAAACCCTATTAGCTTACCCATTCAGAAGCTTAGTAGAGTATTAAGTGATGCATTAGTTTGGGATTTTTGCTACAATTTTTTTTTCTTTTGAGATAAATTGAGTGATACTTCTGCTCTTGTATCACATTACATTTAGTTGCTATTTTGTTCATAGTTTCTTCGTTTATATAAAAAAAGGAAAAAATAGAAAAGAAAAGAAAAAGGAAGAACGTTTTAGTAGCATCAATAAGTGCAAAGTAGTAGTATATTTACCTTTGCTTATCTCAGAAATATGTTTTGTTATCCCTTTGTTCACTTGTTACTTTACGAATGCTTGTGTTAAACCCTTTACCCCTTTTGACCCACCCTAACCCTTACCACATTATAACCCAAAGCAAGTCTTTTTGATCTATTTATGCAAGTAGTCATTGTAGAGGAGAATTGGTATATTAGCATATGTATGGTAGTGTAGTTTCCTATAGGGAGCTTGAGCGAAACACTAATAATCAAACACTTGAGAGAAATGAGTGAAACCATGAGGAAGATTCATTTTGCATTTATTCTTATCT
The DNA here is from genome assembly GCA_027563575.1 of Erythroxylum pedicellare. Taxonomy (NCBI): domain Eukaryota; kingdom Viridiplantae; phylum Streptophyta; class Magnoliopsida; order Malpighiales; family Erythroxylaceae; genus Erythroxylum; species Erythroxylum pedicellare. Next base: position 16,800 of record JAOQMP010078795.1, on the reverse strand, counting down.
TTGAGTGTTGGTGCCATAAGTTGAGTTTGCTTATGTACACTAATGAAAAGTAGTCATGGTATGTGTAGTAGCTTGACATTAGAGTTGGACAAACTTTGAAGGATTGCAGGCTTTGATCTTTGTGAAAATGAAGTGATGGAATTAATAGGTTGTGTTTGATTTTGTTTGAGGACAAGCAAAGATTTAAGTGTAGGGAAGTTGATAGTTATGCATTACTGTGTGTTTTTCTAAGTATTTGGATATGTTTCTTGGATAATAAATTATTATTGTTATGTTTTAGTACTAATTTTGTGTGTTTTTGTTTAGTTTGAACTTTATGGTTGTTTTTTTTATGTTTGATGTTGGTTTAGGGTAAGAATTGATCATTTTGGTGTAGGAATGGAGGGTGGCCACCATTATGATTGAGCTAGGAACTAAGAGAGGAGAAGAGAAGTGGAGGAGCTATAGAACAAGAACCCACGATCATAGGAAAGGGTTTGTTCCCATAACCATGGAAAATCTCATCATAAAGTTTTTGCAACATTAACCCCCAATTGTGGAAAGCATAAGGATAATTCCCACGATCATAGGCACCGGAGGCAAAAAGAATATGTGGGTTTCACTTATTTTTTAGGGTTTTATGACTTGTCTTGTGATATGTAAGGGCACAAATCCCTAAGGCCAAAGATGGTCATAAGAACTTGCTTGTTGAGCTAAAAAACAAATTTAGAGCCTAAAGAGAGGTAGATAATCAAGATTTCCATTCCGAATTGTGCGAAGAGCACACCAACTCCAGATTTTCTAGATTTGGTCAAAGAAGAGGAGGAGCTTGCTTCATTTAGTTCTTGTTTCGTTATTCTCTTCTAGCATTTTTATTATGGATTGTTTAGTTATTAGGGATGTTAATGACATTATGAGTAGTTGAGTTATTTGTAGAGATGACTTTTGAACTACTTGTTGAACTCCTATTTTGTTGATTTGAATGAATGATGCTTTTGATAAATGTTGAGCTTATACCATGCAATATATTGAGAAATTGAGTTGGGTAAATTATGTCTAGGTCTGTACAATGAGAATTGGCACTCTATAGACCTACATTTATCAAGTTAATTAATTAGTTAGAGAGAGATCTTGGCTAATTACTTGATTATACATAGGATAACTTCATAACTAGTTGAATTGGTGGACTGATTTTGTAAATTGAGAGATTGCTTTATCGTCACCATTTAATTTGGCTTGGGACAATTAATTACACCTTGAGAGACAATAGTTAATACATTAGGACGTCTTAGATGAGGCATAATTCAATTAAAAAGATAAGAGGGATATAAGATAGTAAAAAAGTTATCTTTAATTGTTAAATCTTGAATTCCAAGTTTCTACACTTTCGCTTTATCATATGTTCATTGTTAGTTGTTTGATTTAATTTATTTTTTCAGTTTATATTCATTAAAATTGGTTTTTAAACAAAGAGTACCTGAATTAAGTAGTGCTTAAGCATAATCCTTGTGGGATTGATATCTGCTTTTTACTATAAGTTACAACCTGTGTACTTGCAATTTTGAGCATAAAACTAGAAGTTTGTTTTGCAATCAACATTATACTGAAAGGAAAATGGTACTAAAGTATGTTGTACTATATCGAGTTATTGTATTAGGTGTATTACATAATGTCATATTATAGAGGATATAGTAGTGAAAGTTAAAATAGTGAAAAATATTATGTAAGAATTGTAAAATTGAAATTAAATGGTTAAATTGGAAAATTTCTTCTTATGTTTAAATATTTTTTAAAATAAAACCTTTTTAAATAATAGTTTTTTAAAAGTATTTTTAAGTAATTTTTAGCATGACTAAAAAAATTTAATATTATTAAGTTATAAAATTAAATTAAATTTAAAAATTATTTAAAACGACATTTAATATTTACAAATATCAATATTATATCATATTAATATATCCAATTAATACCAATTTTAGTACGTTATTCTAAATATTTATACTAGTTTTAACTATTTAGTTGGGTAGTTAATCATGCTCAGTTTTTGTTAAAGTTTCCATCCTTTTTTTTGCATCCAATAAAAAAAATGCAATTAGAGAGTATCCTTAATTTTATCAATCATTTTGTAAATCAAAAGTAGAAATTGAAACTTCCGATGAGAGAAGAAAGCGTCACACAAAGAAGAGAATGCTCCGTGAGAAAGAGGGCAGATCGGTCTTTTTCTCCAAATAAGGCATGTTTCCCTGAAAAGTGATAACAACACGTGAAGATTGTCAATTCCCAGGAAGTTTCGTGGACGGTGCATTCTAAGAGTGTCATAAGAGTTTTTGTTTGTAGACACCGTCAGTCTATTAACCAAACTTTTTCCTTTAAAATTAATGGCTTTTTATCCTAGTGAGGGAAAAGTTGACGCTCGTTCTAACTGAGAATACAACTTTCTTTGTGCGTTTTCAGTGTGTTTGGCCTGAGCGCTCCTCCATAGTATGGCTTCCCTCGATACCGAGGGCCACCTAGCCAAGAAAGAGAGGACTCGAAAGTGGGATGAGGACCCTCCACCACCTAAGTCGTCCTATAGTGAGGCAGTAATCGTAGGTACAGCGGTAGAAGTTGCAGCTGCGATGTCAAGCTGGCCAGAAGACGTCCTCGTCGAGGTAGAGGAAGGAGACATCACGCCTATCGAAGGGGAGCACGGGGGAAGCCTCATGCTATCCCAGTAACTAAAATTGAAGCTTGATCAACAGTGGGAGATGGCGGTGATGATGCAAATTCTGGGCAAAAGGGTGAGTTACAGCAGGCTCACCACCCGACTGCGGAGCCTCTGGAAGCTTTGCGGACCTATAAAAATCGTGGATATGGACCACGATTTTTTCCTGGTTAAGTTCCAGGAGAAAGGGGATTATTTGCAGGTTCTTACCAACGGTCCGTGGATGATCTTTGGACAGGTGATCGCCGTCTAACGATGGCTTCCATCTTTCCACCCAGCCTATGCCAAGATCACGAGTGCTGTGGTTTGGATAAGAATTCCTAACCTGCCAAGTGCTCGCTACCACCCGAAGATCCTTATTGCATTGGGGAATCTCGTAGGCACCATGGTGAGGATCGACAATGCCACTTTGCAAGCTCAGCGCTGAAGGTTTGCAAGAATTGCCGTAGATATCGGCTTAAATGCCCCACTAAAATCCAGCGTTGATCTTGATGGTGAAACGTTATTGATCACATATGAAGGTCTTCCCCAAGTGTGCTACACATGTGGCATTGTGGGACATCCAGCTAGCGCCTGCTCCAGGAAGCATACAGAGCCCGGCGTCTCTCCTCCACCGACAAACAAAACTGGAGAAGGCGCGACGATTAGCAGTAGTACATTGGAGCCAGCGGAGGGGTGACAGGAAGAAGAGACAGGTAACGGCTATGGGCCCTGGACCAATGTGCAACGTCGATGTCCATGTACAGGCAAGATAGGACTGGTTCAGAAAGGAGAGCGTAGTATACATGACGCACTCTCAACGGGAGGCTTGAGGTTTGTTGCCTTAGATCATCACGGTACTAAAGGAGAAGAGACGTTTAGTACTCCTGTGATTATTCCCAACAAGAACTTAGCTGGGGTTGGACAAAGGTTTCACTTGGCCAATCTAGTTGGGACCGGACCATCTTAATATATGGCAGGTACGTCTAGGTCATGGATAGGAATTTAGAGATCGAAAGAACGTCTCACTCCGAGATGGTCTATGATAGCCAAATCATCGAGGAATCGATACTAGGGAAAGAGGAGAGGCCTCATCGTATGGAAGGGGTAGTGGAACCCGGGCCTGAGGAAGGTCTTCCTAACATCCTGCCCTCCGAACCTCCAGATATAACAATGGTCTCGGTTGGCCCAAGGACAATCTGGACCTGAGCCCAACAGTGGACTTGGTCCCCGGAACGCCAGCACTGGAGCAAAGGGAGGCATGCACCGAGAGCACTTCGGATGCTCAGATGTAGGGTACTCTTCTTCCCTTCTGTCTTTATGTTGATCTTGTTATGGAATTGCCAAGGGGCAGGAGGGTCAGAGTTTCAGACCCTTTTGCGTAATTATATTCGTAATTACAAACTAGGTATTTTGGCTTTAATGGAACCTCATATTAGTGGTGCTCAGGCTAAAGCTATTATTCTTTCCTTAGATTTTGATTTTTCTTTTAGAGTAGAAGCCAAAGGGTTTTATGGCGGTATTTGACTCCTTTGGAAGGATGATTTTAATATCTTGGTAGTCATAGCTCATAGGCAACTCCTTCATACTACCATCAAGTACGGGATGCAAGCCTTCTACCTGACTGTAGTTTATGCCAATCCATAAGTGTCTTCGCAATCCTTGCTCTGGTCAGTTCTAACATGGATCGGAGATTCTACTACTAGGCCTTGGCTTGTGGGAGGCGATTTCAATGCTAAACTGGAGAATTCGGATAAAAGGGAAAGAACTACCTTGACCCAAGTTGTGAGTAGACGATTTAAGGACTGGATGCATCGATGTGGGCTCCACAATTTGGGTTTCATTGGCTCAAAATTTACTTGGAGAAGAGGACCGGTCCAAGCTCGCCTTGATAGGGTGCTTGGTTCGTCGGTGTGGATACAGAAATTCCCTCACACTGTGAACCAACATCTACCCTTCCTTGGGTCCGATCACAGGCTTGTGCTTCTTCATTTATTCAGACCCCATTAGCAGTTAATTAGAGCACCGTCTTTTAGATTCCAAAATGCTTGAATCACTCGTTAAGAGTTTCCAGAAGTGGTCGACAAGCATTGGACCCCAGGAGAGGGGGATCTGAGTAGAACCTTAGCCCAGTTCACAAACCATCTTGCGCACTGGAACATGCAAAGGTTTGGTAATATCTTCTTGCAAAAAAAGAGATTGTTAGCCAGGCTAGAAGGTATTCAACGGGCCATAACGGTTGACCCTCGGGATTTGCTGCTAGCTTTAGAGGGCAAACTGAGCCGTGAGTTATTACAAGTCCTGTGCGAGGAGGAGCTATTTTGGCATCAGAAAGCCCGGTGGGACTGGCTCTCGCAGGGTGATTGGAATACCAAGTATTACCATACCATTACCCTTTCTAAGCAAATGAAGTTACGTATTGAGCGACTCACTGACCCTACGGGGAACGTAGTTTCTGATCCCGATCAACTGCGTAACCTAGTCAAACAATACTTTATCCAGCTCTATAGCCTAAAAGAAGATTCCTTATCGCAAGCGCCTTCTCGCCCCTTACAGTGGTGCAGATCCAGGACCTATCTCTTCCAGTCCAGGAGGTAGAAATCAGGAATGCGGTGTTTGCTATGAATCCCAATAAAGCCCTAAGAATTAATGGGTATAATGCCTCCTTCTTCCAAAACTAATAGGTGAAGGTTACGCCAACTGTGGTGTCTTTTATTCAGAAAGTTCTCCGAATGGAACGTTGGGATCACGAGTTAAACCACACCATTCTGGCTCTAATCCCTAAAACTCCTTCCCCACAATTACTTTCTCAATTTCGTCCGATTAGCCTATGTAATGTCCTCTATAAGGCCATGTCTAAAGTAATTCACATGGACCACCTAGCAACGGCGAACCAATGCAGCTTTATTCTGGGCAGGCACATCACAGATAATATTATTATAGCCCAGGAGGTTGTCCACTTAATGCGGAAGAAGTAAGGTAAAATAGGGTACCTGGCCTTGAAAGTGGATCTAGAGAAAGTCTATGACAGGCTTCGCTAGCAATTTATTCAGGATACTCTGATTGAGATTGGCCTCCCAGAGAATTTAATCTGGGTCATTATGAAGTGTGTTACGACTGCTTTCCTGCAAGTTACCTGGCAAGGAACCGTCTCTAAGCCTTTTAGGCACTCGAGAGGAATCAGGCTAGGCAACCCCCTCTCACCCTACCCTTTTTCCTCTGTATGGAGAAACTAGGACATATCATCTTAAACGAGGTAGGATGTGGGGTTCGGAAACTAATTAAGCTGAGTTGCACGGGAGCTCCTATCTCCCACCTATTCTTTGCTGATGACCTAGTGCTCTTCGCAGAAGCTGCGGAAACACAGACACCAGTCATAGCAAGAACTTTGGAGAGCTTCTGCCTTACATTTGGTCAGAAAGTAAGTCAAGCCAAAACTCGGATCTTTTTCTCTAAGAATGTTCCTAAGGAAATTGCACGGTGGCTCAGCCAAGGTCTTCAGGTGACTAGTACGAATAATCTGGGCAGGTATTTAGGAGTTCCCTTGATCCACAAGCGGACGACCCAGCATACGTATCAACACATCCTTGACAATGCCCAGAAGAAACTTGTCAGATGGAGCACCAAGATGTTGTCTCTAGCTGGAAGGGTTACTTTAACCTAAGCTATCATTTCTTTATTGCCTATTTTGATGATGCAAACGGTTCGACTCCTACTCCAGTTGTCTGACAACCTGGAAAAAAGCATGCCGGACGTTATACGAAGGTCTACCAATGAACGCCGTAAAATGCATCTCGTCAACTGGGAGTCAGTGTGTAAGCCTAAGGTCGCAGAGGGTCTGGGCATCATATGCATTCGGTCTACCAATGTGCGTTATTGGCTAAATTAGGATGGACTCTACTCACTAAACCTATTGCACTTTGGGTCTAGCCTCTTCGAGCCAAATATAGACTACTTGCTAATCCAAATTCCCTCAGGATATCCAGACCAGGGGCTTCGGTTATCTGGAAGGGGATTTTAGCATCCTCGCAATTTTTTCTACAAGGACTCAAATGGTCCCTAGGCAATAGGTGACGCATTTTATTTTGGTTGGATAACTGGTTGGACGGATGGGGACCTCTAATTCATGTGGCTACCTCTTAAGTCCCTAATAGTCTTCGTTTCGCTACAGTTGCGAACCTCATAAACAGTCGAGGCAGTTGGCTTTGGCATGAATTTCAATGGCATCTTCCATCCACTATTTGTCTAGAACTGGCAAACTACTACCCTCGTGTAGAATATCTAGGGCAGGACAGATTATTGTGGGAACCAACCAACCATGGGGGGTTCATTGTGGTGTCTGTTTATGAACTAATTGAAGGGCGCTCCATAGGCTCCAGTAACAAGCTGTGGGAGGTTATCTGGAAATGGGATGGCCTGCAGCGGATTAGATCGTTCCTCTAGCAAGTTGCTAAACGTAAACTCCTGACAAACCAACAGCGAGTGGGTTGACATATTGCCATGAACAACAGTTGTCAATTCTGTGGGAATAAAGAGACTACTGTTCATATGATGAGGGACTATCTGAGAGTCACAGCTATCTAGAGTTAGTTTCCATGTGCGGTAGTAAATGTGGGATTTTTCCAACAAGATAAGGAGACGTGGTTGAAGTCTAACCTCACGAAGCAAGCTCAAGTGTAGCAGGCAACATGGGCCACTATCTATGGAGTCGGTTGCTGATTCCTATGGAAGTGACAGAACAACAATCTGCTTGAGCCTGGATTTGTATGGCTGGAAGATGGTACCAGAATCATCCTCAGTTACGTTGGTTGGATAGCTAGAGCTCGAGTGATGGAAAACTGTGTTTCTAGTGTAGGACATACCAGTGGGTACCTTAGCGGGTTAGACTAAATCTTCAGAGAGTTAGGTTAAAGTCAATTTTAACGGAGCAGTAAAGCAAGGATCCACAAAGGTCTACACTGGCGGTTTAATTCGAGATTGTAATGGAAACTGGTGTGGGGGGTTTCAACAAAGCCTCGAAAGGGGTTCGCCCTTATCAGCGGAGCTTTGGAGCATGTACTCCAACCTTAAGCTAGCTTAGGAGATGAGATATCGCCAGGTTGTAGCCGAAGTGGACTCTATTGAGGTCATTAAAATTCTCTCTGACCCACACTTAGTGCTAACTAGGGATACTTTTTTGGTGACAGGTATCCACGAGCTTTTACATCGGACTTGGGAGGTTCATCTTCAGCATATCTTCCGAGAAGGAAACCATTGCACCTACAGCTTGGCCAACCTCGCAATCATCTACGTCTGGGCCTTCAAATACTTCAGGAGCCGTCATTAGGCATCCAGGAGCTACTCTGCAGAGATGCGCTCAGAGTCCTGTATTCCAGAGTGTTGATTTAATTTAGTAGTTTCCGTTGTAAACCAAAAAAAAAAAAACTAAACTTCATCTGCGTAATAATTTCAATATTAATTTCTTCCCAGCTTCTGTTTCAATGGATTTTGAACAGAAAATGCCAAATATTGAATTAATTATTTTATTTGTTTCAGCTTAAAGCCTGCGGAAGGTGGTGCGATGATGGTGTTTATATTCATTTATGAACTAAGATTAATATCACGTTTGATAATGACGTAATTCTGATTAGATAGCACTAAAGTTATTCTTTCCTTCTCTTAATAATTAAATAATGCATGACATTAATAAATAGATACATATGGAACTCTTGTATTGTATTGGGAACAATTGTATAGCAAATTATCTAAGGCTAACTAAGACTAACGTTATTGGAAATTTTTTCAGGCGCAGTGAAGGTAGAATAATTTTGCTAAAGTTCTTATGTGACAATCAAGCTTAAGTCATAAAGTTCAACCTAGATTTTCTTTTTGACCAATAGTTTAGTTTGTTTTTAAAAGCCTCTATCTTGTATTTAAGTGTTTCCCTCCATTCTCACTACACAATTATTTTGTACAAATAATCGAAAGGGACAAGCAAGAGAGTTATGACAAGTTAACATTTTATTGGTCAAATCTTAAAGATACAATACAAAGGTACTCGAGTTTCTTCTAACTTGAACTAGGAAAGAACACTACTAAAAAGAACTCCCTATTCGATGCTCTCTCAAAAAATTTCGCTTAAATCTCTCAACTCTCTTACAAACGACTAAATGTACAACATTCTACACAAATGAACTACAAAGGAATCCTTTATATAGGTTTATAAGAACTTAGGTACTAAATAAGCTAATTACCCACTTTCTCCACTAATTCTACCAAATCAGTAGGGAGTTACTACTTCTTCCACCTAGTTAGTGGGGAGTTATTAACTTTAGGCCACTAACTCCAATTTTACATATGGGATAAATGTTTGGAAGATTTCTTTCTATAGTCATTTGACCTACTTTCCTACTACTTAAAGAAATGGTCCTATTTTTTTAGGCCATTACTTGCATATTTTCCCCATGTTTCACCACATTATTGCAACTTGAAGTCAATTTCCTTGATGAGCCTTCCATTTAGCCGTCTCGAGCCATCTTTCTACGTAGTCTATCTAAGCATGCCTATAGTGTAGTCACATTGCTCCAAGACATAAGTTGGTTATATCAGAGTCATTGTATAATAAATCTGACACGTTTACGTACCTTCTAACCTTCTCATTGAAGTTAAGTGCCTTTTCACACCCTTAGACATATCATAACTTAGTTGAGCTATCATCTTTTGATCTTACAACTGAGTCTTGCATCATATTGAAGATTTTTGCCAACATATAACAATGCATGTCAATGCTTGCCTACTCTCAAGCTTTCATCGATAATGGGTATTTTTTCTTACATACTCGTAAATCTTTGTTTTATTTTGTCAACCAAGTGCCAAGTATCAGACAAAGTTCGTCAACACTTGCACGATTAAAAAATTTAGACTTAAGGATCTAATAGCTAACCACTTGCCACCTATATAAATTTAATTAAATTATAATAAAAAAGAGGAATGGGTAATTTATCATAGATTTAATTATAATACTATAATATTATCTTTTTTTATTTCTTATCGTACTTAATCTTTTTTTTGTAAATTATCAACTACTAAGAGAATTCAAGGAGTGTTTGTTTCTTTTTTTTTGTTCAAGTTTCTTATTGTGATTTTGAAAATTTTTTAAAACTTATTTGTGTTAATATCTTTATTATTTTAACAATAGTTTTAAAGAAACAAGAATTTTATGTTTTTCCAGTTGAGACAATTGCATTCCAAAATAACAACAATATTTGTTTTAGTATATCTAATATGTTTACACTTTCATTTGTACTAATTTTAAATAAGGCAACCATTGTTCCTATCAGATGGTAAACAATTCAGTTTACAATGACGGATGATTAAAGTGAAGCACTAACTTATGATTCTTTTAACTTTAAGATTACGTTTGCGAATATGGTCTTTAATGAATTGGGTTTATATGAACCTAAGAAATCTTCATTACTAAGTTATAAATGTTACGAGAATACCATACCTTAATAAACATTATTCAAGGACTCCATATATATAATACCATGATTATGCATAAAAATATCACCACCTGTAATAGATAAGTCACACTTTTACATTCTAATGAGGATACTATTAATGAGTACAAAGAATACTATGTTTTAGTAAATACTATACTAAGACTCCATACATCTAATGCCACATTTATATACAAAAAATACAACCACCTATAATAGATAAGTCACAAGAACATCACCAAGTATGAAGAATACCATGCCTTAATAAACACTATACCATGACTGCAAACATCCAATACCATATCTATATACAAAAAATATTACCATCCACCACCTATAACATATAAGTAATAAACTCATCTTAAAATAAAAATATCATCCCTTAGTAGTAAGAATACTATTATTAGAAACAATATCATATCTTTACAAATCCAATTTCACGATTATATAGAACAAAAAATACCATCACTCAGCATCTATTACAGACATATTCACCTTAAAATGAGAATACCATCACCGAGTAAGAAGAAGACCATGGATCAATAAAGCTACAACAAACCTTCTTGTATCTAATGCTATACTTATAGTCAAAATGTATCACCACATATAATAGATACCTTAAAATAAGAGTACTATCACTGAGCACAAAGAATCATATGGCTTAGTAGAAACTATACCAAACCTTTGTACATCTAATATCATGCTTATATATATAAAAATACCACTACCTATACTAGATGAGTCATATTTTCACCTTAAAATGGGAATATCATGATTAAGTACGAAGAATACCATACTTTAGTTAAAATTATACTAGACCTTAATATATCTAATTTCATGCCTATGTACAAAAAGTACCACCACTTGTAGTAGATAAGTTACATGTTCATCTTAAAATAGGAATATCATTATCGAAAATGAAGAAAAATTATACTAGACTTTTATATTTGTAAGAACAAACTTATGTTCAAACAATACCACCACCCATAACAGATAGGTTTTGTGTTCACCCTAAACTAATAGAAAATGTCAGTATAAAGGATATAGTTTGGTATATGCCCATGCACCATAATGTGTCTATTAAAGGTTACGTTTAACACAATTAGCCACACATTAATATGTTCAAATGTGTTATTGTTTGAAATTTTAAAAGGACAATGTAAAGTACATAAATGGGGTACATAACTAAGCATCAATATGTGTCCATTAAAGGACTTGAGAAAAACTATGAAATACATAGCCATATGTTGAGACATCTTCTATGTATAAAAATTGAAGGAATAAATATTAAGGACATACGTTAATATATAGCTTAGTATAAAACTGTATTTTTAAAAATTAAGTTGCACATAGTTATTTACATATTTGTATGGACAAACATATTCTTGTTACCTTTTATTATCAAAAAATCTGAAGGACATAAATTGTTGACTAAATCATTTAAAATTATTGTTTGGTTTGAAAATGTTAATTATACGACGTTGTGTTTAATTATGTTATTGTTACAAATATTAAAGGAAACATTTGAGAAGACATGGATTACTATAGGACCATTTAGCAAACCATGAATTTTGTAGTAATTCACAATTTTAAGAGTAATAAAAGATTATATATATATATAAAGCTTCCATAAAAGAAGTTTGTTAAATATAAAGCTTCATTAAGAATCTTTGGAGAAAAGTCTTCCCATCCAATATCATGTTTAGATTGTAAAAATTCCATTATATAAAGGTAAGAATACAATTTACTTTGTATAAGACTTTCTTTAAATGCTTTGTGAAAGGCTCCTAACATCTTGTCATTTCATTTGTTCTTCTATATACAAGATAATCTCCAAGGTGATTGCAAAGAGGTAGAAATCCATTCTTCCTGTTTGATTGATCCCACACAATATGTATATATTACAAAGAGACACATAGGAGATAATATAGATATATCACAAGAGTTGTTCAAGTAATATAATAGAAAAAAAGTTGTAAAAATTATGATTTCAAAATTGATTTTCAAAAAGCTTATGATTATGATGATTGGATTTTTATCATGAACATCTTAAGGGCATTTAGGTTCCCTGAAATCTTCACTAATTAGGTGTTTTAATGCATCACTTTAGTTTCATACAGAATCCTAGTTAATAGACAACGTACCAGTCAAATACTTGCAGTTAGAGGAATTAAAGAAGGGGATCCCATTTAACTTTTTCTTTTATCCATGGTATCTGAAGTTCTCACAGGACTTCTCAAAAGAACGAAAATTAGGAATTCAAATGTCAAATTTCATTCCAATTGTATGAAACTTAATATTATGAGCTTTAGCCTTGTTAATGATTTTTTTTTATATTTTCCAAAGTAGATATCAAATAAGTCTAAACAACATCTAAATTCTATAAAATGTTTAAGAAGATTGTTGGCCTAGTTATCAATAATGAAAAATCTAACTTCTTCGTCCCTACAATTGCCTCTTACTTTTTGACAAGAATCTCCTCCATCATAAGCTCTAAGGAATTTTATTTCCCTATCAAATATCTTGGAGTACCTATCTCCTCTATTATGCCTATTTTCTCTTATTTTAAGCCTCTTATGGATAAAAGTAAGAGTCAAATAGAGAGATGGAGCTCCAAACTCTCTCTCTAGTAGGCATATGTCAATTGATAAACTCAGTGCTTTCCTCACTTACCAACTACTAGGCTTTGCATATATTTTGTCTTAAAATAGTGAATAAAGAGATAGATAAACTTTTCTAAAACTTTCTTTAGAATGCAAATGGTAGAGATAGCTATAAATTTAGTTGTTTTGAGGTGTGCATCCCAAAAAACTTGGTGGATTAAGTGTTCTTCCAATCAGAATCCTCAGCTTTATCCTTCTTACAAAGAGGATTTGGAGATTACTATCAGATAGACAATCTTTATGGGTTATATTGATGCATTCATATTACACAAAGGGTCAGAACTTATGGAATGCTAAGATTCAAGTCAACGCTTCATCACCTATAAAGTCCCTACAAAAGTTAAGGATCATAATCAAAGAATATTGTAAATACATGGTAAATGATGGCATAATCACCTCCTTTTAACATAATAACTAGACCCTTTTTGGTCCTCCAGCAACTATCACTGAAGGAAATCCCTTACAAGGAACCTTATCCTCTAATAGTACAGTTGTTGAAGCCATACCCACTATGAATCTTTCTGTTTTATCACCATCATCTGTGTTTTTTTAAAGTGTCTTCTTTAACTATTCTAAAGAATATTCAATTTAGTGGCTTCACACCCCTTCACACTATCACACTATCCCTTAGAACAAACTCATATGGTATAAGCATAACTCTCCTCACACCTCAATTATTTTAGGGCTAGCTGTCAAGAACGTATTTCCCACAATTAATAGAATAACACATTTCTCTACTTTGCCAATCTAGTGCATTTTATGCAAATCATCCACTAAAAATATGGATCACATTTTCTTTCAATGCCAATACAGTCAATACATATGGACTACAATCATTCAATTGTATCTCCTAAAACTAATCCACCAGATTCTTAGTTAGACATTATCAAATAGTGTTGTAAGGTTCACATGAAATATGAAGGGAATATATGGGTATTTATAGTTGCTTTTATCTACCTAGTTGCTGGGATATGGGAAGAAAGAAACAACTTAACATTTTGTGATTTTATCAACACCAAAGAAACTTTTTTGCAGGTCTTGTGCACCAAAATCAGATAGCACATTTTTGGTTACAAGGGCAGTTTAGTTCTCAACGTCAATTCGACTTCTTGTTTCCAACATCTAGCCATTTGTGATTTATAATCATAATGATGTAACAATTTGGTCCTTGATTGTATAATTTTGTATAAACTTTTGTCATCATTTTTCCTATCATATTAATATATCTTTCTTTCTTTAAAAAATAAATTAAGCAACTCTAGTTCTCTCATAATAATTATTTCATATCATATGTTAACTAATTATTGTCTATTTTGCAAGCTTTACAATTTATATTCCTTAAATACCGCAAGTGCACGAGTCCTGATTTGTAGTAAGTGAAGGGTCGATCCTACGAGGATGGTGAACTAATCTAATCCTATGGTTATCTAATGCAAGAAAATTATTAAAATGAAAATAAAATTGAAAAAGAAATTAAACATGATAATTTGATTAGTGGGAATGTAATTCAAGAATTTAACAAAAACGAATTAAAATTGAGCAACGCAAAATTCACAATGGAAATCAATCAAGGAAAGTTACCATATTATGGGAGAGGGGATTCTTCCTATCATTAATGCTAACCTAGTCATTTATATGTTAACGGGGTATCGATTTTAGACTATCAAAGGGGGATCACTCTCCCTCGAGTTATAATCATGCACCCTAATTCATTAACCCTAATTAAATTATAGAATTTGCAATATCTCAATTAACAAAAGACCCACAATTTTAATTAGATCTTAAGGCCTCTAATAAACAATCAGGTCTAACAAGGATCTCTCTCCATATAATAACCGACTAGATTGATTGCCTGGTCAATTGGATCGCCTAACTCTTATTAACTTGATCTAATCATTTTTAATTGATTCACCCTTAGTAATAACTAGATTAACTTTAAATCAAGGTCAAATCCTAAAAGAAGGTTAAAACATCTTAATCAAACCCAAATCCATACATATATTCATAATCATCTTCATATTCAAAGGAAAGAACAATAAGATGACAGAAATACATAATAAAATGGGGATCAAGAGAGCAGTAACCGCAAAGACCTGCTTCTTCTGGTCTTTCTCTTCTTCTCTCTCTCTTTTTTCTGTCTCCTTGAGGGTTTTCCAAAAGTGGCAACAATAAAGATCCCCGTAGGGTTTCATCTTTAAGCCTTTTATATAATTTTCCAATTAGAGCAACTCTAGGGTCTTTTCTAGGTCTGACAGTTTCAAAAAGTCCCTTGAAAACTTAAAATCGGAAGCATCTCTACATTTGTTTGCATGCAAGCCATAATTGTGGCACCTCCGTCATCATTCTGTCACAATCGTGGCCCTGGCTTATCTCTTGGGTCTTCTCTAAATCTTCTTTGTTTTCCACTCTTTTCCCTGAAACACTAGCAAACATATCGAGGCACCTTAAAAATATAAAATTGAAAATCAAAAGCATGCTCCAACTCATAAAGCACTTAAAACATAAATATCTACTAATTATTGCAATTCTAACCTAAACATGCACTGAACAATCAAATTAACAACTAAATACAAACTAAGCTACCTATAAAAACATGATGCAATCTACAAATATTACTAATAAACAACAACAATTTTGGAGAATCAATATAATTTTGTTTGAAAAATCAAAGTGACTAGTTGGCTATGTTAATGGTTATTTATATGTTTATTTTTTTATAGTATATATGATTACTCTTGTATTTATTCTTGTATTTTGGAAATTAGGGAGATTATTAAAAATGAATAAGATGGTGAGATATGGAGATGGACACAATAATTGTCAGATTGTGGTTTCGATAGTATTAGATTTTAATTCATTACCTTTAGCCTATTTGGTGATGTTTTATTAGGAGATATGTTGGGCCCTAATTTTTTTTCTTGATAAAGAAGTATGATTTACATCAATTATAAGATCTTTATAAAAGTTGTGGATTTAATTATTATTTTGATATTAGAGAGATTATATGACATGGGTTAATTGAATTAAAGTGTTAAGGATAAAAGGATGTTAAAGGGTGCTTTTGGCAAGACAATTAAGGATAAAGAACATAAGACATATAAGGAAGGGTAAGATGTACATTGTGCAATCGTTAAGGGTATAAAAGGGGAGAAGATTTGTTATCTTGGATGAGAGAAGCTAGATGTGTGGATAAGAAAAGAGAGAAGAGAGAGAAGCATGAAAAAAGAAAGAGAGACAGAAGAGAAAACAAGCTAGGGTATCGATTTTCTTAATTTTTAAGAGAGATTTTGAAGTGGTTCAAGAAGAGAAAAAGGTAGAGGAAGAGAAGAGATTCCATTTGAGACAAAGATTTCTTCCTTTGGTGAAGAACCAAGGTGATCATAGAGGCCTATTTTAGTTAGATCATCTCACGAAGTACACATTAAAGATATAGCAGGAAAGAATCTTTGATATCTCAGGTTGTTTGCAAAGAGAGGAGGCATTTTGAGCAAGTCTCTAAGCAAGGAAATCAAGGTGGGTACATGTTTTTAATAGAGTAAATAAGCTACTGCTGTTTTCTTTCAATCAAAGAAGTTTATTGATTTCAATTGCATCATAAGTGTTGCATCTTTTGTTTTTGAATGATTTATGAAATTGTTATACGTTGATTATATGAATTGTGTGATGATTTATGAAAAGACGTTACAAATGATTTCTAGAAAGATACATGTTCATGGAAACATGTTTCTAAGAATGGTTTTCAAGAAATATTTCAAGTATAAGACAAGCAAGTTTCCAAGAAGTGCCATCTTGGGCAACAAGGTTACAAGCCATGAATTATGTGTTATGTGGGTTTGTGGTGGTCCCTTAAGTTCAATCACGTGTACGTTGACTAAGTTAAAGGCTTCTCTCACCTGTCTGCTAGTGGTATGGAGATCCTTTATGGACTCCCCTAAGTTTACGGCTACACAATATCCTTATGGGAACTGTGTAGTACGTTCCGTTTCTGGATCCACCC
>JAOQMP010078783.1:0-18731 GCA_027563575.1 Erythroxylum pedicellare | reverse complement strand
AATGAATGGAATGAATGGTTTTTAAAATTTAGTGACTATGGAGTATGTTAGATGATGCCATATGTAAGTTGGATTTGCTTTTGCTCCAACATACCATTATCATAATGTATGTACTTAAATGTCCTTCGGGTATTTGGGTATTTGGCTTATGGTAGTGGGATGTTGCAGCAACTCTTGAGATGAAGAGGAGTCAACTTAAGAGGAAGCAAAGTTAACTTAAAACTATGCAACTCTTAAGATGAAGCGTCTTTACAGACGATACAACTCTATAGACGATAATGTCATCACAGACGATGTGACATCATAACAGATGATATGTCTTTACAGATGATACATCTCTTAAGATGAATGACATCATCACAGACGATATGACATCTTTACAGGCTATACATCTTTACAGACGATGCATCTTTACAGACGATGCATCCCTACAGACATAATGACGTCATCACAGATGATACATCTTTACAGACGATGCACCCTACAAGCGTAACGATGTCATCATAGATGATGTGACGTCATCACAGTTGATATGTCTTTACAAACGATACATCCTTACAAACGATGCATCCCTAAAAGCGCAATAACGTCATCACAGACGATATGTCTTTACAGACGATACATCTTACAGATGATGCATCCTTACAAGCGTAATGACGTCATCACAGATGATACGTCTTTACAAACGATACTTCTTTATCCTCATAAGCATTTCCCTTTCTAAGGACCTTAATTCTCAATCCAGAGGTCCAAAAATATCATACTACATACTGATAGAAAACTAAGTGAAAGACTACAACTTTCTAGAAGATAATTTGGCCTTGTTTAGCCTAGATCAATCCAACTTTTCCCTTGAAGTCATAACAAAGATTTTACCCTATAGAAGGCTTGTAATTTTTTCACTTCGCAAACTTGGAATGTCCTGAGCTTAACCATTCAGTTACCAAATTTACTTCATTAAACTCTCAGATCTCAACTTATTTGTCTCTTCATATCCAACTACATCTGATCAATCATAATTCCTATCTTGCCTTCCCATGAATCTCACTTAAGCGTACGTGTGTATATGTATATATATATCCACAATTTATGCTCAAACCATCTGTTCAAGCTGGAAATCATCTCAATATCATCCATACACAATTCAAATTTCCTAAACAGCAAAAGAATAAGGTTTTTACAAGTCTTTAATGGCATTCTAAGCCACATTACAACATCATCTCAAAGTCTCAAATTACAAAAGGGTTCTTGAATAAATAAACTTGTTGCTTTCTTAAAATCAACTAAAATTACAATTTCAACAAATTTGGAGAATTTCCCCTAGGATCTTGATCACTTGATCTCTTAGCTATCACTTAAAAGATGGGGTAAAAAAGGGAGAGGGGGCGTGAACTTGAAAGCTTATGGGTAACAGTTTATAACAAAATGATAAGCAAACTTTTAAAAACCAATTTTCTTATCATGAAAAACTTTCATTGAGTTTATAGAACATATGTTTCTTAGGCTTTCAGCTAAAATAAAAAAGTCACAAAACATGAATGCATCAAACTTGCTAATATAACATGAGCACATAAGGACATCAGAATGGTTTGGGTGGATCCAAAAATAGAATGTACTACACAATTCCCATAAGGATCTTGTGTAGCCGTGAACTTATAGGAGTCTATGAAGGAGCTCCATGCCACTAGCGGGCAGGTGGGAGAAGCCTTTAACTAGGTC
Source organism: Erythroxylum pedicellare (assembly GCA_027563575.1). NCBI lineage: Eukaryota > Viridiplantae > Streptophyta > Magnoliopsida > Malpighiales > Erythroxylaceae > Erythroxylum > Erythroxylum pedicellare. The sequence continues at coordinate 17,012 of JAOQMP010078783.1, read as the reverse complement.
AATGTGCACGTGACGGAACTTAGGGGACCACCACAAACCCACATAACACATATTTCATAACTTGTCAACTTGTTGCCCAAAATGATACTTCTTGAAAACTTGCTTGTCATAGACATGAGAATATTTTGAAAACATGGCTTCATAAACATATTATCTTTTCAGAAATCACTCGCAAAGTCTTTTCATCAAATATCAACATAATTTATGTAACAAACGTATAACAATTTCACAAATTATTCAAAAGTAATAGAGGCAACACTTATGATGTAGTTGAAATCAATAAACTTCTTTGATTTAAAGAAAACAGTAGTGACTTATTTACTCTATTATAAACATGTACCCACCTTAATTTCCTTGCTTATAGACTTGCTAAAAAATGCTTCTTCTCTTGCTCCTCTTGCCTCTCATGATCCCTTGCTTCTTTTGTCTTTCTTGATTTCCTTGATTATTCACCAGGTGAAGAGATCCTTGGCTCAAATGGAAACTCTTCTCTTCCTCTACCTTTTTCCCTTCTTTAACAACCTCAAAATCTCTCTTTAAGGCTAAGGAAATTAAAACCCTAGCTTGGTTTCTCTTCTTTCTCTCTTTCATTTTCCTTTTCGTGGTTCTCTCTTTTCTCTCTTTTCTCATCCCCACATTTAGCTTCTTCTCCCCTCTCCAATTCACGTTTTTCCTTCTCTTCAATGTAAGACCATATTTTGATCTTGTCCTTCCAAAAATACCCCTCCTCTCCTTTGGTCATCCTATTTTTCCCCTTCTTTCATTTTCCTCTTAACTCCTTTAATCTTCTTAAACACCATATTAACTCTAACTTAATTCAAATCTTTCTTTATATGCCTTATATTCTTTTATCCTTAAGTGCCTTGCCAAAACTACCCTTGAACATACTTATAACCTTAACACTTTAATTCAATCTACCTGTATCATATAAGCTTTCTAGCATTAACATAAGAACTAACTCCACAACCTTTCATAAAGATCTTATAATTGATGTAAATCACACTTATTCTTAAAAAAAATTTTGGGGGGCCAACAATCATTTCCAAATCATGTAAGTTCATGAAAATGACGTCTACAAATGACATTGTTTTGTCATATGTAAAAACTAATCACCTACCATTTTTGCTTATATTGCATCTCCTTGTCACAGTTTCCAACTCCTTTTTACATTTTGCAACCTCCTCCAGCCCCATTATCTTGTTATAACCGTCTTGCTCCAGACATTATGTTCTAAATGATTGTTTCGATGAGCTTTCCACTATTGTTAACCCTTTTATATCATTATGAGACTTTTACTTCTAAGTTCCATCCTATTTTCGGCCTTCTAATTATTGATTAAAGTAAAAAAAATGAGTGGATTTAAGTCTCTATTGGGACTACTTAGTTGTGCCTTCTTGTGATGGTTGTCAAAGTAAGTGGCTATTATTCCATAATTGTATAATGGATAATGTTGGCTAACATTTAAGACATGTATATGTTTTGACTTATTTTTTGTCTTAGATCTAGAAGGTCTCGTTTATGTCTTTTATTAAAACATATTCTTTGTATTATGAACTTAAGATGGGTCGGTTGTTTTTTATATGTGAACAATTGAATTGTGAGTACTATGTCCATGCTTTCCTAGTTTATGTGTTTTTTACGCACTAAGCTAACTTAGTTGTGTTGATTAAAACAGCCAGAGATGATCTTCAACTTGATATTACATGGGAAAAACAAGTGGGTTCTTTCTCAACTACCCATTTTCCCTGGCCATGCATTATTTAAACAAGATCTTAAGACCAAGCTAGCTCTTGCCCAGAAGAAAATTTCAGTTACCACCATAGTGTATTTGTAGATAAAAGAAGGAAGATATGGGACCTTTTGGCATTGAGGATATCCATGTCCTGTGGCTTAGAGGCATAACCCCTCTTGCTATAATGTATTATTCCTTAACATATAAGTTGTTCAATCTACAAATGGTATATTTATCTTATAGAATCACAATGATAAAAGATAATGCTTCTTAAATGACCTAATAAAGGAGAAATTATATCTCTTAATTAATGATGGCATTAATTATATGACGTTACAACAATTTTGTTTTTAATTTATTCTTTCTTAAGATTTATTTGATATGCTTATTAAGAATGATGATATGAATACTTTATTTACAAATGCAGTCGAACAAAAGGCGTTGAAGCTCGTAACAGTGAAAGCATACATTGAATCAAATCCTATAGTTTTTATTTTAGAATTAAGAGGTATGATTAAAACTCACTAATTGTCTATGTAGCTTTTGAGATAGGTTCATGTTTCTTATTCTTAGCATGCTCAATTTCATTGTTTTGCATAATTCAAACTTGGTATGTCAACTTTAATTGATTTGCCATTATTTTATTTACAACTTAAGTTGCATTTAGTAATTCTATAATTTAGTTTAATTGTATAACTATATGGAATAAAATTATAAATGGTCCACTCAATACTTAGAAGGAGTGAAGAGTTTCATGAAATTGCAAAAGATCAAATATGTTTAAAATGTGAAATTCGGTGTCCATGTATATATTGCTTAAATTTTAACATCCAAAGTCAATATATGGTATATAATCACTTACTAATCTAAGGCATAGATAAACTCTATACTCTATGGATTTATCATGGCTAGCATTACGAAGTAAGTAAGTTAGAAGTGTTAATATAGGGGATAATGGTAGTAATAATAATGATGTAGATGATGGTGATGGTGATGGTGATGGTGATATTAATAACAATGGTGATGGTGATATTAATAATAATGGTAATGATGAAATTGGAGAGATGTTAGAGGATTTAGGGTATTATATGGAGACTATGAGTGATACTAGTTTGCCTAATACATTTGGTAGAATTATAGAAGATAATTTTAAGAAGTTATTGAAAGTTGCACAAGAAGAATTATAGTCAAGATACCTGAATTTCTCACAGCTATCTTTTGTTGTCAAGTTTTGTGCTTGAAGATATATAATAGGTAGAGTAATCTTGTGACATATGGATTGAGTTGCTAAATGATGCGTTACCAAATGGCCACAAATTGCCCAAATTTTACTATAGCACAAAAAAATTGTTATGGGAACTTAGAATAGGATATATATCAATATATGCTTGTAAGTATGATTATGCTATATTTTAGAAGGATAGTAAAGATCCTGAAGAATGTCCTACTTATAGTACATCAAGGTGGCAAGTGGATAATGGAAAAGGAAAAAAGATACCCATAAAATGTTGAGATACTTCCCAATTAAACCATATCTAGAAATGCTTTTTTTGTCAACAAAAATAGTCATAGATGTGAGGTGGTACAAAGAGAAACACATTGATGATAACATTCTGCGTCATCTAATATACTCAAAGGGTATGGAAAGACTAGAATGGAAAGTTTTCATGGTTTGTATAGGATTGTTGTAATGTTTGATTTGGTTTAGCCTATGATGGATTTAATCCAATTTTTTAATATGAGTACTTTTTACAGCATGTGGCTAGTAATTCATGTGGCATACATTTTAAACCCTATGAAAGTGTATCAAGGAGCCTTTTTTGTTATTATCTATACTTATTCCAGGACCTGCTAGTCTTAGTAAAGATTTTAATGTTTACATGCAACCACTAATTGATGATTTAAAACATCTTTGAGAGGTTGGATTAAATACTTATGATGTTATTGAAGGTGAAAAAATTAGAATGGATATGACTATTTGTGGACTATAAATGATTTTACAACGCTTATGACAATTTTTCTAGATGGAGTATTAAAGGGTATATGGCTTGAAGTAAAATATATTATATAGGATATCGTCATTGCTTGGAACATGGATATAGATGGCAAAGAAGTAAATTGTTTAATGGTAAAGTAGAACATAGTGAAGCTCCTTTGCACTTGTCTGGTAATGATGTGATTGATCAATTATCAAATTTACTAGAGTTTACACCTCACATACACCCAAATAATAGAAAGAGAAAGTTAAGTTTGTTGATCTTAATCGGAATAAAAAAACATAATTTTCAATTTGCCATATTGGAAGGATTTTCTATTGAGGCATAATCTTGATGTCATTTATATTGAAAAAACATTGTGAGAATAATTTAGGTACTTTGATGGGAATAAATTGAAAATCAAAAGACATAATTAAAGGTAGATTATACTTAAAAGACATGAATATAAGAAAAGATTTGCGTTTGAAAATAAGAGATGATGTCTCATACATGATTCCACATTCATGTTATATGTCAAAAAAAAAGAAGCAAACCCTTTTGTCAATTTCTTAAATTAGTTAAGTTTATTAATGGATATGCATCTAATATAGCCTATTGTTTTAATGCTAATGAGGGAAAGGTTTCTGATGAAAAGCCATGATTGTTATGTACTTCTATGACGATTACTTCCTATTAGACTATGTGGGTGTTTTTCAAAGGATGTGTCCATAACCTTGGCACAATTACGTGAGCTTTTTAGGCAATTATGTTCTAAGAAACCGAAACTAGAACAGCTTGAAAAAATGGGAAAAGACATGGCTTTGATTTTATATAAGCTTGAACTAGTTTTCCCCATATTTTTTTAATGTTATGGTGTAATTGGAAATTCACTTATTGTACAAGGCAAACATTGCAGACCAGTTCAATTTTGATGGATGTTTCCGATCGAAAGGTAATTTATATTAACTACTAATTTTTTGATGATAAAGGTATTTTGAGTTTGATCAAGGCGGTGGCTTGTTAGTTTTCTCCTAAAAAGTAAGGCCACTTAGAATAGCAAAATATATGGAGTTGACTAAATACAAACTCAAAATTGGCCATTGGTATATTTTGAACAATTTTAGGAAGTTGATTTATATATGGAGTATATATATTACTTCTCATATATTATTTCATATTTAAATTTATCATTTAACCTATCTTTTTTTATATTTATTTACTTTGTTAAATAGAGAACACAAAGATGAGATTAGAAGCAAAGGGATTGTTAATGTTGAAGGAAGACATAAGATTAACTTCCCATCATGGTTTAGCTTTAGTAAGTTATTCATGGAATAGTATGAACAAATGAAATTTGTATGTGACAAACTTCTAATTACATTTTTAATACAGTTGATATGATTATGTAACACCCCTTGTACGAAACCTACAACCATCCACTCACATAGCAACCAAATTCCTATATATGCATTTAAGGTATACAATTTTATTTAATGTTATACATATACACATTATAAAACTTCCTAATGCTTAACATTATCATTTGATAGTAGTAATATATCTTTACATTTATATGGTAATCCAAAAGAAAACAAATAATTTCCTTTATGCTTTACATGTACAATAATCTTTAACTAAAAACACATTCCAAAAGTACTTTTTCTCCTATTTATTATCCTTGGTCCCTACATATGTTCCTTGTACCTATGACTTGAACCTATATGGATTAACAACTGTGCTAAGCTTAAAAGCTTAGTGGAGAAACACTTAGTTTGGATGACCACTCACAGCAGTCATTCATCAAGCACATACACTTATGAACATCACAACAAATATAATAGTGATGGCATACTTATTCAAATACGTAATGAAAAAATGCTTCACTATGTTATTCATATATCATAAATTCACCTTCAAAAGTCAAAAATAGATATTCAATGCTCAATGAAATAAATTTATCAATACAAATGGAAATACTCATCAATACCGATTATTTATCTTGTCATGATGTATTTATTATTTATATATGTTTACTTTACTTTCTATGCTAGGCCTGCACATTCCCATGGGGGTGGATAATAGGAGTTGTGGATATTCAAAGATATCAAACTATGAATATCCAAAGGCATCAAAACGTGGATATTCGAAGGCATCAAATTGTGGATATCCGAAGGCATCAAACTATGGAGACATTATAGTCTTGAAATGAAGACACCGTTAGTGTCAAACTGCAGCAGATGCATTGTAACCCTATAAGCATGCCTATCTACCCCCTACCAAGATAATAAAGTAGGCACTATAATCTTTACTTTAACCATTTTCCAATTTCGCAATTCATCATATGATATTCACTTAAAGTCATAAAATCTATGTCTGTGTTCATACATGCAAGTCATAACTTACCACCATTAGAAGGGTGTCAAAATCACACTTGTATAATCATACTATAAACATATGAGCAATAAATACACAAACAAATCATTTATGTACATGTAAGTTTTCTTTGGAATGCATTATGCTCAATCTTAAATTTCAATATTCAATTACCAAATTTACTTATGGTAAGTCCAATTTCATTTATTTCTAGGTTTTTGAAAAGTTTTATACATATTCAAAAAAGTTTGGATAAGATTCGATAAATATCGATAATGAAAACAAACTCAAAATAGTGCAATTTAGGCCAAGCCCACGGTGGTCTAAAATAAAACAACCAATCAGTCCAGAAGCAAATTACATGACAGACTTCAATTATTCCCTAATATGCATATAGAAAACGTTTGAATTTGTTGGACCCTAAACTTTTCTTTAATTTTTAGTTAGTTTTTTATTTTTTGTTAGAATTTAGTCCATTAAATTAGCAAGCATTAATAGAAATTAGAGTTATTAAATGGAGAAGAAGAAAACAACATGCCAAAAGAAAGAAAGAAGGGAAGAAAATCGTGGGAAGCTAGAGAAGAAGGAGAAAGAAGAAGAAAAGGAGAAATCAAGCTTGTTAGAGGTAAGTTTCATCTTCTTCTTGCTTGATAGAAAAACAAAAGGGATTTGAAAGAGAATGAGTTTGTGTAGGAAGAAGGAAAGGAAACCCTAGTTGGGTATTGTGGATTTCTAAACTAGGTTGAATTTTCTAACCTAGATGAACAATGGGTAGACTAAGTCCCAGTTCAGTTTTTGTCTTTCATTATTGAAGCTGTATGAATTCCTTTGAATGGGGATTAAATGAGAACTTGGTTTGTTTTGAGAAACTAAGGAAACTCAATCCAAAAGCTAGAGGAAAGGCAAGCTTGACTTATATTTTGCAAGCCAACTGAGGTGGGTAATGTATTTATAATTACTTATATAATGGGCAAATTCTTGCCTATGTGCGTATATGTGAACTTCATGAATTGAATTGTTATGAATGTTTGAAAAGGCTTGATAAATTATGAATATGTTATACCTTGAAAAGGGTTATGATATTTTGAATTACATAAAAAGATGAAAAAGCATGAAAGTATGAGCATATGATGAAATGAATTAAGCATGAATATGTTCTTTTGTATGGGCAAGAGAGGAACCATTTCGTTTGTCATGTGCACGTAGATAAGAGCCTTCTCCTGGCTACCCGCTTGTGTCATATGAGCTCTAAAAAATTGGATCATTTTGTTCATGGTGGAAACTTCGGTTTCTCCATTTCGTTCGATAGAACCCTCGAGCTATTTATTTGTGCATTGCATTGGATTTGTTGAGCATGATGAACAATTGTGTGCTAGATATGGATGGTTGAATATTCATGAGTTAACTTGTGATGATAATTGCTTAAATATGAGTTTGTGATATTGAACTGTGGATGATTGAGTTTCTAGATAAAATGAGATATAGATGTATATTGATATACATATATGCATACGCTTGAATTTGTGGCTAATTACCGATGGCTATAAATATATTAGCCATTGAGCTTTATAGTTGAACCCATATTTTTCCCTCCTTAGGTGCAGAATAAGACGATTGTTGAACCTTGCAAGGCATCAGACACTCCAAGATAGTTAGAGATCTTTTGTAACTAAGTTAGTAACTATAACTTTTGGGATAGCTTTATAAGCATATCAACATGAGCATTCATTGTATTTTTGAAATTTGTATTAAGCCAATAGTATGGCTTTTGATATGTAACTAAAGTTGTTCAACTCTTTTGATTTAGAAATGAAATTTGGACTTGGGAAAGATCTTTGTGTATGTTCACTTGTATACTTTGGTTGAGTTGTTGAAATTGTGTTGGAAGTCGGATTGCATGTTGCTAGAAATGGAATAGGATATGGTTAGTTGTGTTTGGAATTGTATGTGCAAATTTTATGTTGATGGATTGTTGGGATCTGGGTTTTGTCTGAGGTTTTCACCACGGCAAGGCCCAGAGTTTACCACGACAAACCTTTCCAAAAGGGCAATTTTTGTGTTAAATTTCGTATCTTCGCTGCAGCGAAGCCAAAGTTCGCCATGATGAATTTGTCCCGAGGATTCTTAGCTTTAATTTGTGTACTTCATCGCTGCAGAGCCAGAAGTGCATCGTGGCAAACTTCTCCCAAAGGGTCCATGGAGATAACTCTATGGTTTCGCCATAACGAAACAATTTCGTCGCTGCGGCAAACTGCCCCTGCCATGCTGAATTTCTATAAATCCAATGCTTTCTATTTTCCTTTTGCACCATCCTCACTTGACTGCCACGAATCGAACCTTAGGATTGGATCGAGACCCGAGCCTAACATCTTTTGGTATCAGAGTGATAGTTGGACTCTAAAAATGGGGCCCAATAAAATTCTTCTAGAAATTTGTTCCCTTATGACTCTAGTTTCTATAGAACTAACAATCAGACCATTTGGACTTCTAAATCATGAGATATAGACCAAATCTCACAAGCTGCTCCAAAACAGGGGCAACATTAGGTTACCATTTTCGATCCTAACTTCCAATGTAATAAACCCTAGACAGAATTCCATTGAAATCCCTCAATTTATAGGTCTTTAGGATGAGTTATGACCCAAATAATGTGATTGGTTCAACAAACCCTAGACATAATTCCACTACATGATTTTCTCTTGTCATAACTAATTCTATGCAAGATAACACCAACATAACACCAAAGTAGATTCCCAACAACCATTCCATATCCAAATGCATCTTCTTACACATTCAAATATACACAAATACAAAAATTAACTAACCTTAAAATTGGCAAAGTAGTTTTTCTAATGCCTTTCCTTCCCTTCCTCTTTGGTTTTGCTTGAATCACTAACTAGAAACATCCCACTTTGATCCTCATAATTCAAGTTCTTCATAATCAAAGCAAGACCCTAACTTTTACCTTGATTTCTACCTAAGATTGGCTTGACTTCTTATATGAAAAATGATGGGATGAAGAACGTGAAATGAAGTGGAGAAAAATTTAAGGTTAGAGCCCTCAAAGTGTTGTCCATCTCCCCTATCCATATGCCTTTCCATGAACTTTCAAGACTCACACACATGCTTAATTCCTATTAGCCACACATGCTTTATTATTATTGGTTACACATGCCTTAATCCAATTAGTCCATGTGTAAACTTTAGAAAAATTGAATATTTGTCCTTCTTCTGTCTTTAATTCCCACGTTATCCTATGATCTTATCAATTAATTTCATTCTCTATGTATTAATTTTCTAATGGAATACATTTCATACAATTTGGTTAATTATTCATGGAGTTATACCTAAAATACTACAGATTGTTCCAAAAAAGGGTTAACAGTCACAACTCAACTTCAAGGCAAAATTAAAAAATCTTAGAAGTAGAATAAAATTTTGGTTCCTTTATAAAACTTATATATCTTTGTCTCTAGTTTAATCTACAATTTGAATTATCCAATTTTTAGGTATATAGACGAAGATATGGTCAAATTACAAAAGTTTATTCAGTTGAACTTATCCATCTAGCGAGATTCACATCCCAAACCAACTAACTTCGATCTTATCATGCAAGAACAACGCAAAAACTCATCCAATTTAACCAATAACATCCCATTTGCTTATGAAACACTTTGTTTATTAGTCCCCCTCACATCACGCTCATAAATCCAAGCAAACATATAAAAAATTCCTATCCATATTTCACGTCTAAATATGTACGTCCATGTTGAAATGAACAAATTACCCATTTACCCATGTCTTTTACATTAAGTACCATTATGTCTCTTACTATACTTAGATACACTTAATTCATTAGTTATGTTCACTTCTTAACACACCCTAAACATGCTATAATACTTCTAGGGTATATGTTAAGGCCTTATAGTTACATGATTGTAAATTGCCAGAGGATGCCAACATTATATGCTTTGTTATGTAGACCTTATATGTGTGGGAAAACATATACAGGTTACATTGTTAATGGAGTTAGATTTCATAAAAAATACTATAACATTTGACCTAGAAGACAAAATTGTGGAGTTTTTGTTAAGGGATAACATGAGGATGATGTTGTTGACTTCTACGATGTCATCTCGGAAATAATAGAGTTGCATTACATTAAGGATAAAACGTTTTTTTCTATTTAAGTGCAAATGGTTTAATCTTGGTGACAAAGGGATGAACATAAAGTCCATGGTAATATTACTAACGTCAATATTAATAACACATTTTATGATAATGAGCCTTTTGTGCTTGCAAGTCAAGTGAAGCAAGTATTATACCTTAACGACACTATATTGGGCATCAATTGAAAAGTTGTTAAAATTTTTCAAAATAAAATCTTTTTATTTTTTCAAAAAGGAAAATGGTCTAATGGGTGAAGATGGTGATGAAGGATATCAAGAGATTGAATTGGAGTTGAATAATGGAGCCATACAAATAGAAGATATAGATATATCATCATTCCATGTGCGAGATATTGATCCTATGATACTAGAAGCAATTGAAATATAAGCCAGTCTTGTCATAGAAAGAGATGAAGATCATATTGAGGATGAATTATAAGACAATGATGACAATTTAGCTAAATATAATAACAATGAAGAGTCAAATCATAATGCAATTAATGATGATGATTTTCAAGAACTTGATCAATAATGACTGAAGGTAACATGAATGTGTTCTTTATATTATCTCAAATGTAATGTAGGTAACATTTATGTTAATAAGTATTATTGATTATTTACTTATGATAATGTGTATTATTGATGGTTGATTATGTTTATGTGTATTGTTGATGGTTGACTTATATTGACGTGTATTGTTGATGGTTAACTTATGTTAATGTGGATTGTTGATGGTTAACTTATGTTAAATATATATTGTTGATGATTGACTTATATCAATAGGTATTGTTGATTTTTGACTTATGTTAATGCGTACTGTTGATGGATGACTTATATTAAACATATTATTGATGCGTATTGTTGATGACTGACTTTTGTTAATACTTATTGTCGGTGGTTGACTTATGTTCATACATATTGTTAATGTTTGACTTATAGTGGAATTATTTTAATCATTGAATGTATGGTGATAATGATGACTAGATGTATCATAAAAGTGCTATTTATATTGTCTCAAATGTAATATTGGTAACATTTATGTTGAACATGTGCATATTGTTGATGATTGACTTAGTGTGATTAATGTTAATGATTGAATGTATGCTGATAATGATGATTGCATGTAATGTAATATTACTAACATTTATGAGTTTTTTTTATAGATATCCAGTATAACAACACCAAGAAGAAATAAAGGGACTAAGGTGGTAGTGATGGAAATTATAGAATAGAGTAATTTGTAACTTTACCATATCAATCAATTGATGCCATCAATTTAATTCCTAGCTAACAACAACATTCTCCCTCAGACATCACTAAAACTAATCATACATAACTTCATTTTACCTCATCCAATAATGAATCAATTAGTTTGGTTTTGTTAATCTTTAACACTTACAAATAGACTTATGACTAAATATATATTTATATATTCTAATATTTCCTTATCATTATTGATTTGTTTTTAGGTTCCAACGCTAGTATTAAAAAAAATGTAGAGGTCAAACTAGAGGTTGTGAATTGCAACGAATGAATGTTGTAATGAATAGCAAGTTTTTAATACAGATTGATACTAAGGGAGGTCAACCTATAGATAAAATCCAATCTACAAAGTTTTCAAATGTGTTGGGAGTTATTGCAAGAACATAGTTACCTTATCTAAAACGTGTTAAGGAGTTGTCTAAAATGTGTTAAGGAGTTGAAAGAAGACAATTTGCTTGAAATTGCTTTACATAAAGTTGCAGTGATGTTTCAATATATTTACTATATGTAATATTGCTTTAATTATTTTAAGATTAATAATAATTTTATTTATTGTTCACAGTTGAAATTGAATATTATTGATATCAAGAACCAGGATATTTCCAACTGCATGACTTCATTAATGAAACAAAAGACCAAGGATCACCATTTTAAGTTGTATCGGTATTATAAATCTTTTCCTTCTTATATGGAGGCACAGAGACATTATCCTGAGCGAATGTCTTCAGAAAATTTGAATAATTTGTGTGAATATTTGATTAACCTGAAAGTTTAGGTTTATTTTCTTTCCCTTCACATTTTCTTCCATTAATTTTGTTAGCTGATTTAGCGACTACCTAATCTTTTTTTCTTTATTTAGGAAATTGAAGGCAAAGATCAGTGGAGGAAAAAATGAAAACACCTCACAATCAAGTGTCCAAATCATTTGCAGTTATTCGAAATGAATATGTAAGTTCTTTGCTTGCAAGTTATAATTATATCAATCAAAACTATATTATTTATTTTTCCTTGTATTTGTATTTCATAAAATAGAGTAAGAAGGAAATACATGGACAAAAGCGTGATAGGAACACACTATACATAGTCACTCACTATGAGGAAGGTAAAGGTTGGTTGTCAAAAGAAGAATAAAAAAACTGTATAAGTATCAAATTTTGTTTAATATTTTACTTCATTTATTAATAATGTAGTAAGGAATAATATTTGGATCAAATATTGTTTTTTTTCAATTTTAGAATAAGATGCAAGAGTTATTAGAAAAATCAATATCTGAGGGGAATGAGGTCAATGTAGAAGACAATTGTAATATCATACTTGGTATACGTTCTGGCTATGTGAAAGGTCTTGGCTTTGGCCCCGAGCGAAATGTTTCAACCTCATCAATAAAACAGTAATTCAATAACTTCAAGAGGAAAACAAGACGTTTAGGGTTAAATTACAACATACTCGAGCAAAATTAGCCAAACATGATAAGTTATTCAGAAAATTACTTATCGGATTATGATAACAATAAAGATGAAAGCGAATGTTATTAATTACATCTCTTCTATTTTCTTTTCTTTCAATTCCTGTTTGTATTGTAATTTAAATTTAATATCTTTTTCTTGGATTACAAAATTGATGAAGATGCAACTACTGAATGATTATGTCATGAATGGTAAAGTTATATGATGTTTGCTTAATTAGAATTTTTTCTTTCAATATTGACAATATTTTTAGTATATTTTAACTAAGCTTTTTGCATTATTACAGGTTCATCGGATAAACCTAGCTAGTCATTCTAGTTGTATTTTTTTTGTAATCTTAGCGTTTATAATTTGTAAACTGGTCTCTATAGGAAAATCCCAGTGCGTGGACGATATACATGTGATGCAGAAAGCAAAAAATTTATTCTGGGACTTTACCGAAGTCTAGGTTCTATGTGCCTATACAAGAAAATACCATTATGCTAGAAGAAAATTCCCAATTCACATATATGTTCATAACATATATATATATATATATATATATATAGGAATTCATAGCATTTACATAAATCAATCCTTCATATAATAACCATGTACCTTGTGTGCAATCTCCTTCTTTCTTTGATCTTCTACTCGTCGGGTTGTCACAAATCACAATGACCAAAACATACCATCTTTAACGGTATCCACGCAACGATTGGAGAAACTAATCGAATCAAACTCTTTAATCCAGAAATGGCCAGAACAAAGACAAGAGTGCTAGCTCTCACCTTTCTATGGAGAACAACATGAAGGAGAGAAGAAGATGATGAAGCCTAGGAGAATAATGAAAAAGGGTTTTTTCAAACTAGTTTTTTCACAATTCATCCATTTTATTAGCTTTTTTCCTTTTTATCTTTTATTGCTTTTGTATTTTATCAATTAAAGAAATTAAATGCAACTTTAATAGTCTTTTTACTGAGGTGTTCCAGTGACACTAGGGTAGATCCTATAGGGTTCTGGGTATGGAAAAACACTAGAGACCTATTTCAATAATATTGATGTCGCATTCTCATCGGACATATCCTTATCTCATCAAGATTCGTTTAGTTCTATTGCTCTCCATATAATGGATCTCTATCCACAACCATTTTATGAATCCTTCGAGTCACTCTTATATGTGTGACCCATTAGGTTTTCGGTTATGTTGGCCACTTAGATTAACACTTAATCAAAGCAAATCATGAGTGGCATCTAACAACACATCATGACCGCCAATTGACTGGAAAGTACGTGGTTTGACGATCCATGCTCATCACGAACCATCTCACGAACCCTCCTATAGACAATTGCTGTGCAATTCATCCTTTCACCATGTTAAACCCTACTTGGTTATGAGTATGGGCAAAGTGTCAATTCTCACTGGATTGACTATGTCAAATCTAGTCCAAGTGATATTAGTTCTCATCTTGGGACTCATTACTTTGTATGTTAATGAATACATTTTTCATGATAGAGATTTCCAAGTAATGACCCCGACAATAGGCCGTGTGTATCATCTTCTTCTATCACAGAAGTGGTGAATCTTCCATTGGCTACTCAATTACCTTCGATACCTCAAACTGTACCTAATCACCACCTTATGAGCGACCTCTGCAAGGCAACAAGGAATGGAGTCAAAGCATATAATCAGTATCTAAGATATCCTTGAGTACCTCAAGTCTAATGATACTTGCACCATTGTTATGATGAGATCATCACTAACATTAGAATAGGACATACATGTGATGATCTCATGGTAGGTCATTCAATGTACTTACTACCTCTAGTAAGCATTCACATCTCAACTCTAAACATCCCATGTTTAAAGTTTCTAAGATCCACTGCTTGATCAAATTAAGGAGTTTGACATGTGCTAGTCTATCCAGATTAACAATGTTTGATCTCAATAATCCTATGACTAGGATGATATAGATACTGGCATAATTGCACATGATAGGAATCTCAATAGTATGATCACATCATGATTTCATTCATGCTATATCATATATCATGGACTTCATTAATTTGTTTATAGGTCAATATCAATTCATAAAAAATGAACACCAAATTAATGAAATATACCTTTCTTTATTATTGAAAATAAATTCTGTACATAACTTTGTAAAAAATGCACGGCATTATTCTAACAAATCTCCCACTTGACCTAAAGCCAATCGCCTTGGTATCTAATACCCATAGGTGAGTACATGAGAATCAAAGCTAGTGGTGATAATGGCTTTGTCAACAAATCAATAATATTATGCTCGGTGAGAATTCTCTCTATCTGTACATCATCTCGACCAATGATCCCCCTAGTTAGATGATATCTATGAAGTATGTGCTTGGATCTTTAATGAGACCTTTGTTCCTTCGCTTATGTAATAGCCCCATTGTTGTCACAATACTTGTATAGGTCCATCACAGCTAGGAACCACAACAAGTTCAGTAATGAACTTCTTGATCTAAACTGCTTCCTTTTCTGTGTCTGAAGCGGCAATGTACTCTGCCATGGTTGTTGAATCGACAGTGTCATTTGGAACTCTTCCAACTGACTGCCTCACTGTTTAGTGTTAATATATAACCTGATTGGGATTTGGAGTCATCCTTATCAAATTGAAAAATTACATCTATATGCCTGTTCACTTTTAGATTTCCATCTCCATATATCAAGAAAACATCTTTAGTCCTTTGCAAGTACTTGAGGATGTTCTTAATAGCCATCCAATAACCCTAACTAGGATCTGATGGGTATATGCTCGTAACACTTAGAACATATGATACATCGGGTCTCGTACATAGCGTAGCGTACATGATAGATCCTATGGCAGATGTATATGGGATCATATTCATGTGATTCCTCTCACCTTATGTCGTAGGACATATAGATTTCAAGAGTGTTATCCCATAAGTCATGGGAAGATACCCTCTCTTGGACTACTCCATGCTAAACCTCTTTAGCATCTTGTATATGTATGTTGATTGTGAAAGATCAAGCAACCTTTTCGATCTATCTCTATAGATCTTTATCCTAAGGATATAAGTTGCTTCACCAAGATCTTTCATGGAAAATTATTTGGACAACCAAATCTTTATAGATTGTAGCATGGAGGCATCATTTCCTAGTAATAATATGTCATCTACATATAGCACAAGGAATTGATTGCACTTCCACTAACCTTATTATATGCACATAGTTCACCCAGATTTTATGAGAAACCAAACCCTTTGATTATCTCGTCAAAGTATATATTCCAACTCCTGGATGCTTGCTTTAATCCATAGATAGATTTCTAAAGCTTGCATACCTTTTCGCCATCATAGAAGATGAAGCCCTTTGGTTGTGTCATATACACATCCTCAGCTAGATTACCATTTAGGAATGTTGTCTTCACATCTGTTTGCCATATCTCGTAATCATAATGAGTGACAATGGATAGGAGTATCCTAATAGATTTAAGCATTTCTATTAGGCTGAAGGTCTCGTCATCATCAATTCCTTGTTTACTTCAATCCTTGCTTTATAGGTAATCACATTATCGTCCATGTTGGTTTTCTTTTTGAAAAATTATTTACACCCTATAAGTTTTATTCCTTCAGATGCCTCGACCAAAGTCCATATTTGGCTTTCATACATGGAATCCATTTCTGTTTTCATGGCATTAAGTCATTTCTCAGACTCTGAACTCTTCAAAACCTCTTCATAGGTAGTAGGCTCATTATCTTCTATGAGCAATATGTCATTCTATTCCATCACAAAAAATCCATATCTCTAAGGAACAGAGCGTATCATACATGTCCTACAAACTTTCTGTGTTGAAGAAGGTTGAACTGTTACTTCATCTATATGAGTCATAGTATTAGGTTCAGGTAGTCGATACACATATGTTCGAGCATCTTGAACTTCTTCAAGTTCAATTTTGCTCCCACTATCTTCTTTTAAAGGAAACTCTTTCTCTAAAAAGACAGCATGCTTTGAAACAAACACTTTTAGTTTCTCAGCAAGTTAAAATTG
>JAOQMP010078773.1:0-18733 GCA_027563575.1 Erythroxylum pedicellare | reverse complement strand
GGTTCATTCTATAATGGGGCAGATTAGGAAGCTTAGCTCCAAGTACTAGATCAATGTGATGTTGAATATCTCTCATAAGAGGCAATTCATTAGGTAATTCGGACTGAACCAGATTTGAAAACTCCTCCAAAAGCAGTTGGATCAAATCTGAATTAGCTCCAATAATTGGTTCTTTACCACCAAGACATGAACCTCTCGAGTCTCCTTAACTTCCCTCTTAAAATCTTGCCTACTAAGGGTTAGCAATGTCTTTCCCTACACTCTACAAGTCTTTCGCCTATCAAAGGCTACATTTGTGGGTAGCATGGTCACTTTCTTGCCTTTCCATTGGAATGAGACTGTGCTATCTCCTCCCTTATAAGTAATATCCACGTCAAATTGCCATGGCCTTCTTAGGAGTTGTGGCTTGCATTCATGTCCACCACATCACAATAAACAGTAGCCTTGTAAGATTTTCCTATAGAAATAGGAACTTGACAAACTTTAGTTACTCTCAAGGTTGGCCCATCAATAAGCCAACCAATGGTGTAGGGATGAGGATGTTTCTCAATAGGAAGCTTCATGTGATCCACCAACTTTCTCGCCACTAAATTCTCATCACTGGCAATTGTCTACAATAAAGTTGCACACCCTACCATTAACAATGCAGAAGGATCTAAAAATGCTTCTCCTTTGTTGTGGCTCCTCAGTTTTAGATGAACAAAGTATCTTCCTTACCACTAGACTAACTCTGTCCTCGGCAACTTCTTCAGCAAACTTCTCTTCTTCTTCTCCCTCTTCTTAAAGCACTTCCAAATCTTCTTCAACTTCATTAAGGTAGTCTCTTTTTCAGCAACATTGACCATCTTTCTCTAAGGACAATTACTACAGATACGTCCAGGCTTCCGGCATTTATAACACATGTCTATTTTTGGCAGTGCATAAGAGTTGGAACCCTTAGGAACTCCTCTACTGCTGCTGCCACCTGCTTCAAAAGGCTTCCTTTTGTCCACTCTTAGATCTTTAGGGGCATTATCGATTTTCAATGTTTCAGCTAATGCTTTCCCCTTTCCTACCACTTCATTTGGAATTTGTTGAGTTGTTCTTCTAGGGTATTCATACCTCTTAGGTGCCTTTTCCATCTTTTCAGCTTTCAAGGCCAATTGGTAGGCCTCCTCTATGTTCCAAATAGTATGCATTCCAAGCCTTTCACTTATGGATGATCTTTATCCTCTAAGATACCTTGAAACTTGCTGCATGTCGGATTCTTCAAGATTATTGTGTGCTGCCAGCCTCAAGAACTCAAAAATGATACTCCCCCACACTCCTAGAACCTTGGACACAACTTTGATAAACATCAAATAAGTGCAGCTCATAATCAGGGGGTAAAAATCTAAGGAAAAGGGCTTGTTTCAATTTCCTCCAAGATCTAATTGGTGGTTTTCCATTCCTCTCCCCATTCTTTTGAAGATTAATACACCAAACTTTAGCACCACTTTTTAATTTATAGCCCACAATTCTCACTAGTTTATCATTTGTGACTTCCATCATCTCTTGAAAACTTTCCACCTTATCAATCCCATCAAGAAAGCCTTCAATGCTTAGATTTCCACTAAAGTAAGGGACTTCAACTTTAATCTTGTAATCATCTTTATCCCCTTGGCTTCTTCTTGGTTGGTCTTGGTCTAGAATTTCTTCATCCGAACTATCTTCTATAAGATGCATCTGATTCTGACCTTAAGCTCTCCTATTTTCTACATTCCTTGTAAGATTAGGCTTGCCAATCAGTTGGGGTTGAGGTAAACCTATGCTTGAGCTCCATTAATTGGTATTCCTCCATTATTGGCTTGATTAAGGCCCATAATGGTTAGAAGTTGATCCATACGAGTAGTTAATCCATTAATAGCCTCCAAAACTTCGTCCAACCTCTAGTCATCTCCTTGATTAGCCATTTATACTGGTTGGTCAAAACTAAAAACATTTGGTTTGACTTTTCTGGGTTTTTTTTTGGGGGGGTTATTAGGGCTGGAAGATGGGCTGGAGGTTGTGAGACAAAAAAAACTGAGGAAAGGCATCAGGAAAGAAATCCAAGAAAAAACTAGATTTAAAGCTTGTAGAGAATCCCGTAATAATAGATAGTCCCTTAATTAAGGGATTATCCTTATAGATTATCCTTAGTTGTAATATCTAGCTATATTGGGGATATTTCCAAATAAGGAGTCTTCCTAATTAGGAAGACTCCCATAACTATGTACCCTAGCTCTATATAAGAATAGCAGTATCTGTACACCTATTAATCTGAATAAAAAGAAGTTTTATAGTATGTTCTGGCTAGTTGAAGGCTTGTCCTTCCATATAGTGATAAAAGTAGAAAAAATAAAATGAAATTCTGGTTGCTCTGAGGGAACTCAAAAAAATCTCTACAGAAAATCAATTTTCAATTCCCTCGAAAAAACCTCTATAGAAAATCAGTTTTCAAAGAATAAATAGGGATACTTTTCTTTCCATTTGATAGCTTTTAAATAGGTTTTATTATATTGAGATTCACAACTAAAAATCTGAAAAACAGGAACAAACTAATTTGGCATATTCAAAATAATAGCTAAACTTTATCTATTATTGAAAGTAGCAACAATAAAATAAGAACGAAGATAAAAATTTGGACCATTTCAATCCTCCCAATAAGAGTATGTGATAGACCTTTCCCCTTATGTTTCACCCTTGTCTACAAGGGTGACATCTGGAAATTGGCTTTTAATGTAATCATCATCTTCCCAGGTGGCATCCATTGGAGACATCTCCTTCCAATGATTTAACACTTCATGCTTCCCCTTTTTGTCATGATGATCCAATATAGCTTAAGGCCTTACATAATCATTCTCATTAGTGATTTCTGTCGGCAATTATTCTTAAATAGCAATGCCATCTCCAATTCTTTTTTTAATCGAAGTACATGAAATACTAGATGAATACTCGTCTCAACAGGAAAATCAAATTTATAAGCCATAGCTCCAAGACGTTGCAAGAATTTGAAGGGCCCAAAGTATCGAACAAATAACTTTTGATTTCTTCTAGTAGCCAAAGTCTTTTGTAGATAAGGTTGTATTTTTACATAAACTCAATCTCCAACTGAGAATTTTTTTTCTCTATGTTTGGCATCATAGACTTGTTTCATCCTTACTTGAGCCTCTTTAATCCTACTCAATTCTTGAAGAATCACATCTCTATCTTCTAGATCTTTTTTAACAACTACTACTTTTGTTGTTCCTAGAATGTAACTTAAGAGAGAGGGAGGGGCCATCCATACATACACTACTTTAAAAGGTGTTTGTCAAATCATAGAATTCCAGCTTGTATTGTAGCAATATTATGCCCATGCCAACCACATAATCTAGGAATTTAGTTGGTAGTTGGATAAGCACCTATGATACATTTCCAATGTTTTATTGGCTGCCTCACTTTGTCCATCGGTTTGAGGGTGATAGGAAGAGCTAAAATTATATGATGCACCATTTAGATGAAACAATTCTCTCCAAAATGCACTCGTAAAAGTTGGGTGCCTATCACAAACAATAGAACGAGGCATCCTATGGAGTTGAAAAATATTTGTGTTACTCCATCAACATTATAGGGATGAGAATTTGGATAATCTATCTACTACTACTAAAATGGTAGTTTTTCCTCCTGAGCATGGTAAACCTTCAATAAAATCCATTGCTATGTCCTCCATATTTGTTATGGTATAGGAAGCGGTTGAAGTAAACCTGTTGGTATGAGTTGCTGGACTTTATTTCGTTGCCAAGTGTCACAACTTTTGATGAACTCCCTAATATTCTTCTTGATACCTTTCTAATAAAAATTAGATTTAATGCGCGAAGAGTTTTAATGAACCCCTCATGTGTGCTTCCATGAAATTGATTAATAATGTTACTAATAAGATTTGAGTCTTCTGCTAAATAAATCCTTTCTTTAAAATACAAGACCCATTTTGATAACTCTAAAGCCCCACAGCCTCGCCTCTTTTTACTAGAATAACTAACCGTTAAAGTGTTGAATTGTTTCAAACCTCCTCTTTAATTAACTCCAACTAATTTGGACGTGCTTGAGAAACTGCACATAATTCCCCTTCATTTTTTTCAACTGATTCCCTCCTAGATAGAGCATCAACTACTTTATTCTCCCTCTCCTTTCTATATTCAATTACAAAATCATAACTTATTAATTTATAAAGCCATTTTTGCTAAGCATCTATTGTAATCTTCTGAATCCATAGATACTTTAAACTTTTATAATTTGTGTTAACTATAAATTGTTGCCCAAGTAAGTAAGGCCTCCTTTTTTCAACTGCCAACATAAGTGCCATAATTTCTTTCTCATAGGTTGAAAGCAAGACATGCCTTCCTTGAAGTGCATGACTATAGAAAGCAATTGGTCACTCTTAGAACAAGATAGTGCCAATTCCATTTCCTGAGGCATAACATTCTATAATGAATTTTTGAGAAAAATTTGGCATAACCAATAATGGAGCTTTCGTCATGGTTGCTTTTAATTTTTCAAAATCTTCTATAGATTACTAGCTCCATTTAAAAGAATCCTTCTTTAGCATGCCAGTTAACGACCGATCTATCTTGCCTTGATTTGGAATAAATTTACGATAATAACCTGTCAAACCTAAAAATGCTCGTAAAGCTTTTATGCTCTGCACTTGGGCCATGGCAATATTGCTTCAACTTTACCCTGGTCCATTGCAATTCTTGCACTTGAAATTATATGACCAAGGTACTTGAGCTCCTTTTGTCCAAATTGGCAATTTTCTAGCTCATTCATAAGAGCTTGGAATAAGGATGGAGCATTTTTTTTAGCTCGAAAGGCATTACTAAAAATTTGTAATGCCTTTGATGAGTCCAAAATTTTGTTTTCTCGATGTTATTAGGGTGCACTTGAATTTGACAATATCCCGAACGGAGGTCTAACTTGGTGAAATATTGTACGCCGTACAACTCATCTAGGAGCTCATCAACAACTAGTATTAGTAATTTATCTCAAATAATCACTTTATTTAAAGATCTATAGTCTACGCACATTCTCTATGAGTAATTTTGTTTTTTTTACTAGAATAACTAGGGAAGAATAAGGGCTATTGCTGGGACTAATTATTCCAGAGGAGAGCATTTCAGCGACTAGTTTTTCTATTTCGACATTTTGGTGGAAGGGATATCTATATAGTTTGACTGAAATAGGAACTTGGTCAAGATATAAAGGAATTTTATGATCATGCACACGTACAGAAGGTAGTCCCTTTAGTTCTTTCATTACATCTTTAAACTCAACCAAAAGAGATTGAATTTGGGGTGGTAATTTTGGCGATGATGGTTAGATTTTTGAATTTTTGGTGGTATAAATTTGTAACAAAAGCCCTTCCTTCCTCTTTTTTGTGACTTGGAGCATTTGACTATTGCTCAACATTATCATTTTTGGGGTAGATAGTCCTTGCAAAATTGTATCCTTGCCTTCTGTGTTAAACCTCATATGCATTTTAGAAAAATCCCACACTATAGTACCCAATGTCCTTAGCCACTGAGTCCCTAAAACAACATCATAACCTTCAGTATAGATCACAAATTATAGTAGTTCCCTTCAATTTAAATTGGATATGAGTACATTTACTGAAGCTCGTTACCTTCTCTCCTAAGGCCACCATCATTGAGAATTTTCCCTTAGAATCAAGTTGCAGGCCCACCATCTTTGCTATTTTTTCATTATTGAAATGGTGAGTGCTCCTCAAATCTATAAGAATGAATATTTCTATGCCATTTAAATTTCCTTGACTCGCATCATTTTTGGAATATAGGTTCCTGCAATTGTATATAAAGAAGTTTCTAGAGTCTTTTCACTATCGTCCTCCATCTTTAGGTCTCCCTCATTATCTTCTAGGCATACTTGAATCACAAACATCTTCTTACAATGATGATGTAGGCTAAATTTTTGATTGCATCTAAAACAAACCCCCCTTTTTCTTGTTTCATTGAGCTCTTCCATTGACATTTTTTTAACTTTTACTATGGAAACATTAGCATGTGTAGGACTCCTAAATAGGTTGTTGGGTTTTTAAGTAGATGAATTTTTCTTATGATAATTTTCATTTGCCTCGTATAAACGAGTCATATGAATTTTCAACGTCAATGTGAGAAGGCAACTTGCTTAAACATCTATGTGAATGCTGATGAAACAACTTATTGAGTCTATGGAAAGGGTCCAGCTTTTGCTAAAGCTTCTCAAAATTGATTTGATATTCTTGCATTGTTGTCTTCTGCTGTAACTTAGTGTGCTCTCCAAAAAAATCAAAGAACTGATTGGGCCCAAGCCTTATGTAAAGATCTGTCATAAAATCTTCCCATGATATGATCAACATGTGCTGCTTAAATAATTGAAACCAAAGTTAAACAACTCCTTCTAAGTGTTAAGATGCCAATGGAACTCATTTTCCTTTGAGAATGTCATGAATTTCAAAGAATTGTTGGGCTCTACATATCCAGCTCTCGTTGGATCATCTCTACCTTCATAATGAGGGAAATCCAACTTTACTATTTTATGGGTAATGTTATTGACGATAGCCCTATGACTAGCAGCTCTAATACACCCATTTAATTGAGTGCAGATGACTGATCATCAAACTCTTTGTTGGTTTAGTTTCCCATTTGATCTATGCACATAAATAATTGATTCAAATTTTCATTTATTTGATTCAACATCTCCATCTGAACTAATGACATTGATTCTATAGCTTTCTCCACTTGCTCCATCCTCTGGTCCATTGATTCCACTATGGTATATTCTGGCTAGTTGAAGGATTGTCCTTCCCTATGGTAATAGAAGTAAAGAAAATAAAATGAAATTCTAATTGCTTCAAGGGAACAAAAAAAACCTCCACAGAAATCAGTTTTCAAAGAATAAATTAGGATAGTCTTCCTTCCATTCGATAACCTTTAAATAGGTTTTATTACATTGAGAATGACAAATGAAAATATGAAAATGGGAATAAACTAGTTTGAATTAATCAAAATAATATCTAAGCTTGATCTACTCTTGAAAGTAACAGCGATAAAATAAGAACGAAGATAAAAAATCTAGACCATTTCATTCTTCCCAATAACAACATGTGACAGATATTGGACCTCGAAGTTTTTCTTAGAAGATTAGAAGTAGTAAATGAGAAGTGTGGATAGATTCAGGTTTTGCTTTGGTGTTTTTGGTAGATGAGAAACTATGAAATGGGAAGAATTAGGGTAAAAGTGAAGTTGAATTTGTGTAGTAAGTGATGAAGAATACGTATATATGTGTATGTTATATTATTGGTGTTCATGATTAATCATGGACTATAATTTCTTTATAGATGAAATTGATTTAAGGATGAGGAGTAAATGAAGTAGAAAAGATGATTTTGGTATGAGTTATGTTAAGGAAAGATTTGGAAACAAAAATTGGTAGTTGATCTGGAAAGTTGTAGTTTATTTTTCTAGCTTTCCAACGGTATATCGTATGTAATTTTTGAACCTCTGGATTGAAAGTTATGGTCCTTAGAAAGGGAAATGCTTAGGAGTATAAAGATGTATCGTCTGTGAAGACGTATCATCTTTGATGATGTCATTTCGTCTGTAAGGATACATCGTCCATAAAGATGTATCGTCAGTAAAGACGAATCATCTGTAATGACATTACATGGTCTATGATGACGTCATTTCGTCTGTAAGGATGCATCATCTGTAAAGATGTACCATCTACAAAGACATATCGTCTGTGATGATGTCACATCGTCTGTGATGACATCATTTCATCTGTAAAGATGCATTGTCTGTGAAGATGCATCGTCTATAAAGATGTATCATTTGTGATGATGTCATATCATCTATAGAGTTGTATCGTTTGTAAAAACGCTTTGTCTTAAGAGTTACATCATCTTAAGTTGACTTTGCTTCGTCTTAAGTTGACTCCGCTTTGTCTTAAGAGTTGCATTGTCTTAAGTTAACTTTGCTTCGTCTTAAGTTAACTCCGCTTCGTCTTAAGAGATGCATTGTCTTAAGTTGACTTTACTTCGTCTTAAGTTGACTTCACTTCGTCTTAAGTTGACTTTGCTTTTATCTTAAGAATTGCATCGTCTTAAGTTGACTTGGCTTTGTCTTAAGATGACTCCGCTTCATCTGCTTATTGCTTCGTCTACTTTCTTGCTTTGGCTGCTTTTTGCTTCGTTTGCTTTTGCTTCGTCTACTTTGTTCTATCTGCTTTGCTTCGTTTGCTTTTCAATTTGTCGTCTTTGCTTTGTTTGCTTTGTTTCATGTACTTTGCTTCGTCTATTTTTCAATTCGTCTGCTTTTTTGACTGGTTTCGCCTGATCCTATCGTTTGGTCTATTTTTGACCCTTTAGACGATTGAATTTGTCTTCAAGATCTTCACGAAAGTTTTATATCTTGAATCTCTCTTTCATATAATCCAAAGAACACTTTGGTTCGACATCTATATAGAGAGTTATGCCATTTGTCCTGAGAAAAGTTTAATATGTTTGAGGATAAAAACTTTGTTTGATTCTTTCAGCCATAACTTGGTTATCCGACCTCCAAATGAAATGATTCTTGAACCCATAGTTTCTTAACACATTTTCTATCCCTCTATAGAATTTGATAGATTTTGGTATTGATTTGAGAAAGATGAATTGAATCAAAGTAAGGGTATCGGTTGGAAGAGTATGAATGGAAGGAATTTAAGTATAGTGTACTGTTTCAGTATAAGAACAGTCTAAAAATGTTTAGGGCAATACTTTTGGAATTCTAAATTGACTGGATTGATTTAGGTGTTATTAGAAACTTAAGACAAGGGAGACCATTTTGCTAGAAGAAAGAGTGATGTTAGAATGTTCAAGGATATTGTTGACAAGACACTTAAGCATAAACAGACATAAGGCATAAATGGAAGGGTAAATGGGACATTTCTCACTCATTAAGGATATAATTGGAAGAAAAAATGTGGTTTTACATTTTAGAGAAGGAGAAAACGTGAATTGGGGTATTCTAAAAGAAGCTAGATGCGTGGATGAAAAAAAAAGAGAAGAAAGAGAGAAAGAAGAGAAAACAAGCTAGGGTTTCAATTGTGTTAGTCTTCAAGAGAGATTTTGGAGCTGTTTAAGAAGAGAAAAAGGTAGAGGAAGAGAAGAGCTTCCCTTTGAGCTAAAGATCCCTTCATTTGGTGAAGAATTAAGGTAAGATCATTTTTGATCTTTAGGATTTTGAAAGAATTTTAGTTAATAGAATTTAGAAAATGCTTGAGTTTAAGCATTCTATAATAAATAGCAGTGATTTTGCATTATGAGATTTCTATTGGATTCCTATTGAATAAGACTTGGTTTGTTTTAAGGAAACAAGAAAATCCTACCTAAGAGCAAGGGGAAAGATAACCTTGACTTAGATTTTTGCAAGCAAATGAGGTGGGTAATATGTTTATAGTTGTTGTGTAATGAGAAAATGCCCTACTTGTGTGTTTATGCTTAGATTGCGTGAATTTGAATTGTCGTGAAGATTTGAAAATGTATTATGATGTGTTTGATGTTATGCATTGAAAGATGTATGACATTTTGATATAATTGAATTGTGATTTCGATCATGTTATGCCTTGAAATATGTCATGGCATTTTGTATAAATGAAAAGAAAGGAAAGAGCATGAAAAGTATGAAAACATTTGATAAAATGATTTGAGCATGATTATATGCTTTTGTTTGGGCAAGAGAGGAACCGTTTCGTAGTCATGTGTATGTCAACATAAAGCCTTCTCCCAGCTGCCCACTTATGGCACACAAAATTCGAAAAATGGATTCGTTTTGTTCATAGAGTAAACTTCAATTTCTCCATTTAGGTCCACTAAACCCTCGAGCCAATTGTTGTGCATTAGCGTTTTGATTTGTCAAGTTATGATGTAAGATTGCATGTTATGTTTTGATGATTAATTACACTTGATATGTTCTATGTGATGATATATTGAACTATGAATGGTGAATTTGAATTGTGAATGATTGAATTGCTAGCCCAATGATATATAGACGTATATAAATATATAAATGTACATATATATATGTTTGATTGTGTGGCTCGTTGCCAACGGCTATAAATATATTAGCCACTGAGCTGTGTAGTTCACCCCACGATTATCTCATTAGGCGCAGAAAGAGAAGATTAGCGATCCTTGCAAGGCATTGGAACTCTAAGATAGTTAGAAACTTTTGTAATTAAGTTAATTCAGAAATTTTTGTAGTTTAGAATCATATCAAGCATAAGCATTCCATTGTATCATGTGTATTTTGTATTTTGTAATGAGCTTGTATAAACTTTGTTTGGATTTTTTAATGAAATATGATTGAGTTTTGCTTGTGATTCTCCAAATTTTAACTATTTGATGTTCGACTATTATAGGTGCACCACCCTTATGGGACGACGGGCTTTGTTATGTCTCCAAATGTTTAGGTTTTGAAAACGGGATCCAATAATACACACACACACACACACACACACATATATATATATGAGGTGGTTCAGTCACATTGGGGTCAGTCCTACCGGGTCCTGGGTGTGAAAAAAATACCGAAGAACTGTTTCAACAATATCGAAATCCCGATCTCATCGGGATCCATTTGGTTCTATTTCTCTCCATATAATGGATCTTTATCCAAACTATTTTACGAATCCTCTGAGTCACTCTTATGCATGTTACTTATTAGGTTCCCAATTATGTTGGCCACTTGAATTAATATTTAATCCAAGCATGTCATGAGCACCATCTAGCAACACATCATGACCTCTAATTGACTGAAAAGTAAGTGGTTTGATAAACTCAAGAACCCTCCTATAGACAATTTCTATGTAATTCATCCTTTCCCAATGCTATACCCTACTTGGTTATAAGTATGGATAAAGTGTCAACTCTCACTAGACTGGCTACGTCAAATCTAGCGCAAGTGATATCAGTTCTCATCTTGGGACTCATTATATGCCAATAAAGACATTCTTCATGACACATGTACTCTGGCCAGAGATTTCCAAGTAATGACCCCGACAAGAGGCCGTGGGTATCATTTTCTGCTATCATAGAAGTGGTAAATCCTTAATTGGTTACTCAATTACTTTCAAATACCTCAAGCTGTACCAAGTCACCACCCTATGAGTTACCTCTATAAGGCAACAAGGAATGAATTCAAAGCACAAAATCAATATCCAAGATATCTTTGAGTACCTCAAGTCTAAAGATACTTACACCATTGCTATGATGAGATTATCACTAACATTAGAATAAGACATCCACGTGATGATTTCATGGTAGGTCATCCAATGTACTGACTACTTATAGTAAGCATCCACATCTTAACTCTAAACATCCCATGTTTACAGTTTCTGAGATCCACTGCTTGATCAAATCAAAGAGTTTGACATATGCTAGTCTATCTAAATAACAATGTCTAGTCTCATAAATCTTATAACTGGAGATCATTTAGATATTGACATAATTGCATATGATAGGAATCTCAGTAGTATGATCACATCATGATTTCCTTCATGCTATGTCATATGTCATGAACTTCATTAATTTGCTTATAGATCAATATCAATTCATAAATAATGAACACCAAATTAATGAAATATGCCTTTTTATTATTGAAAATAAACTGCGTACACAACTTTATATAAAATGTGCTAAGGTGATTGCCTTTAGGGCACTACTCTAACAAATGCTCCACCTCATATTATCAGTAAAGTTTTATATTGATGACATGATATTATATTATCAATTTTTTAAAATACTATAGTTTAGATTTCATAAAAAATCTCATAGTTAAATTGTCAACTATAAAAACAAAATTTTGTTAATTATGGAAAAATATAAATCAACAAAGTTTTTATTAGTTATGGAAATATGAGGAAAAGGATTTGGAAGAGTAAAACTTATTCACATGCTAGAAAAATATTGCTTACCAATACAAAGAAAGAGTTTTGGGAAAACAAAATTTCTCCACACTATGTTTCTTAATTAAAAAAGTATAATAAGTTACAATGGCATATATTGATATTTTTGAGTAAAAAAATTAGTTAATTATTTAGTACAATATGTATTAGGTTGTAAAAAGATTTGAAAAAATAAAGTTGAAGTGAGCCTCATACGAAATTAAGGATATTATGTCTTATCTTTTTTATATAAATCTTTTTCCTTTTACATTACTTATGAATTTTTATTCGGCTATTATAGAGATACGTAAAATATATTTCAAAATTCATGAGAAGTAAGTCCATTTTTAGTTATCAACTATAAAATTTAAATATATTAAACTTTAATAAAGTATAAATACCATAACAAATATTTTAGTGAAATTATTTACAAATGCTATATATTTTGTGTTCCTTTTAATTTGCGTGACTATACTATTAGAATTCTTATTAAGATCTAATAACTAGATAATTTGTTATATTTCGGACCTGTTTGGCAATCAGCTAATTACATTTAGCTGATAGCTGATTATATCAGTTGATTTGACCAGCGGATTGCATTAGCTGTTTGTTAAAGATATTTGGTAAAATTAGCTATTTAGTATTAGCTGTTTATGTGTAAAATGACTTATGATGACATGAATTTAAAAAACATAAGAATATAAATATTATATATTTTAGTATTTCAATGAATATTCTTATAAGAATTTAGATTTTAGGTATTTAATTCTACAAAAATTAAGTTTATAACCCCAATAAAAAGTATAGAATATATAATAATAATAAATAAATAAATAAATAACAACAACAATAACAATAACAAGAATAATAGAAATAATAATAATAATATTTTAGAATGCTCAACTATGAATTGTTCAGAATATGCATATATTCTAGCCTCTAAAACTTGTTTCTACGTCATGCCATCACTGCCTAATTTTATACTTTTGAGATTGCATTTGATGCCCAAAAATGCCTTATAAAACAAATTGTTTTGTGTCTACCTCGTTTTGTGTCTGCTTACGCGTGTTCCTTATTTCTGCTACCGTGTTTCTCTAGCCTTGCGATTTACTGCCTGCATTTGGCATCTATTTTATTTGGTTTTGTGATTAAACTCACCAGTGGTTTGAAAGCCATTGGTGGAGTGTCTCATTTTGCCGCAGGTGATTGTCAAATGGCGACGCTGCCATTGGTAAGATCACGATGGGCGATTAAACGCCCATGGATGACGCGACAGACGAAGCGATGGGAAGCGACGATGGAGACCAACCGGTGGCAGGGAGGCGGCAGTGAGGAGAAAAACAGAAATAAATGTAACGAGAGCAAAATGAAGATTTGGCACAAAAAATATCAGCTGATGGGATAAAATGCTCCTATAAAGGAGCTGATTGAAAATTAGCTGGTTGGGTTGAATTAGCCAACCTAACCAACTCTTTACTAAATAACCTTATGAGTTTTTTTTATAAATTCAATAAGCTAAAGTGGGTCAACCAGCTAAATAAGAGTTGTTCAGCTCTTCAGCAAACAAGGCTTTCATCAAATAGAACTTGTAATTAAAATTTTGAACAAAAATTAATTAATTATATCTAAAACTTTAATATAATTATTGAATTCATTGTACATATAAGAGTGCTAAATATTTACAAATATCAATAAACTTTTACAAAAAATGAATTTCTTAATTATAGAGAATGTAATTACTAATTAAAAGTAAACAAAACAAAGAGTGTGAATTACATAATGCAATTAATATATGTTAGTTCATCACAGCATTAAAATTTTTTTCTAGTTAATCCATTATTTACATTCATAAATTAATTTACTATACTCTTAGATTAGTTGATCATGTTTTTAAGAATGTTCTCTTCTTCTTTTTGGCTTGCTTTGATTCCATTCTCTTCTTTTTATTTTCTTTCTAGTTTTTGTTTTAATTAACGTGTTTTTGTTCTTGTTTTGCCCTTCTTTTCCTTAAAAGGAACACTTTTTAAAATTTCAACAACTCCCTTTATCTACATTCCTTCTTTAACTAAAACCAACTTTTTCTGTTTGAATTTACGCCTGTCTCACTCCATGTTTAAATTCTACTTCCTCTATCTCCTTAGTTCCCCCTTTAATCTTGTCCCAACCTCGACCTTAATCTTCACATTTACTTAGAGCTGATAGGCAAATCCACATTAGAACTAGTCAAAATCCCCTCCCTTCTAATGAAGGCAAGCTTACTTTTACAACTCACTACTCATAGTGAGAGGTATTAGGAGATCTTGATCCTATTTGGAGCTTGGCCCCTAACATATCAATAATAGGCCTTTTTATCAAAAATTGGAGACTAGGTCTTCAATTAGATGAGTTTAGGTTAAATCATGTTCCTATATGGATTAATATACATAATGTTCCTCTTACGTGTTGGTCCACGATTAGGCTGAGCTATTTTATAAGCTTTATAAAGAAACCATTATATGTGGACGAAGCAATAACTTCAAGCAAATGTTTTGGCTAAGCCATAGTGTGCGTTGAATATAATATTGATATGAATATCACAAATGCCATTCCTATATTGAATTTGAATGAAAATGGGGGATTGATGGAGGATAAGGCTATTGTAACTTATTAATAGAGACCTCTGGCTAGACAAAACAAGAAGATATGGGCTCCTACAATAAGAGATGTGTTGAAGAAGATTATGTATAATTAGTTAGACTTAAGAAGGAATGTTAGGCTCCTTAGAGAGAAATCCCAATGATGTTGAATATGGGTGCTAGTAGCTTATAGATCCTAATATGAATGATTAGGCAAACGAAGTGATAGAATTGGACCAGGAGGGGACAATCTCTCATGAACTGATCAATCCTCAAGAAGAATCTACAATATTATTGGTGGTGGTATAAGATGAACTTATTTTAAATATCCCTCCAATAAGTAATGGAAACAATACTAATAATTCCCCTTTAGAGAATAGCATGTTGAGCTAGATAGCTAAAGAATCCTTCCCTAATAGTGAAGAATTTTCAATTGTAGAAAAAAGGAAGTATGGCTATAAGGCTAAGGACAGGCACCTTGGTAACACTCTTAAAACACTTAAAAGAATATATTTGTATAAAATGTGAGGGGTTGAATAACCCTAGAAAGTAGAATAATTGAATTGAATAAAGCCTATAATAATTGGCCTTTTGAAGACTAATCTAAAAGCCACTCATTATATTAATATGAACTAGTAGATTATTACCAATCATAATGCTCTTCAATATATGGATTGAAATTGCTTATGAACCTAAAAAGATTCAAGTGCTAAATTTTTTGTCCTTAGATCAGGTTAGTTACCTCTATATTAAGATATAAGGAGTTGAAGAGGTGTGAATCTCTTTTGCTTATCCTTTTAATCATGCATTTCAAAGAATTTTCTTTTGAAATGATCTTATGAATATTTATAGCTTTATAAATGCCCAATAGATGATTATTGGTTACTTCAATAGTACTTTACTAGCTTCTAAAGCTAAGTAGGACTTGAATATGGGGAATTCAAATCTTGTTTAGTTAATATCGAGGCCACTGATCTTAAATATGAAGGCAACTTCTTTACTTGGAGAAATAAGCAAAGTGGTGTTTGATTTATGAGAAAGAAATTAGATAAATCCTTAGTGAATCACTAATGGCTAGGAAAGTTTTATGTTATCAAAGTTGTATTCATTAATTATCTTAGTTTTAATCATAGCCTAATATAGAAGTTCATAATATGATAAATTTCCAAAAAAGAGTCTCCCTTTTTAGGTGTTTTAACTATCTAGCCAATATTGAAGGGTATAAGGAGGCTATAGATAAAATTATAGCTCAGGTTATGAATCTTGTAAATATTTTAACAAATTAAAGGCTATTAAAGAGGAACTAAAAAAGCTTAACTATAAACACCATAAGAAAACCAATTATGTACTTGATGGTTATAGGGATTAGTTAGAACTGATGCAAAAGGAACTCTACAAAACCCCTATGAATTTTTCAAAAAAATATAGAAGAAAAGTGCTTCAAGAACTTATATTAAAGTCTTAGAGGATCATTGTTCTTTACTAAAACAGAAATCTAGGATACACTAGGTTAAGGAAGGGATTAGCAACAAAAGCTTCTTCTATAAAGCCCTATTTCAAGAATGAATATAATAAGATACCCTCTCTCACTTCAAATAATGGTACAGTAGTCGATGACCAATTTGACGTGATAGAGATAGCAATTAATTACTATTAAAACTCTCTTGGGATAACCTGCAATTGTTATTCTTCACTCAAATTACTTAATTCCTTTTTTACCTAAGTAAGTTACTAGGGAGAAATATTAATTCCTATATAAACCTTTCTCTACTAAAGTTATTAACAACGCATTATTCAACCTAAATCCTGACAAGACTCTAAGACTTGATGGACTCAATGCTTTGTTCTTTCAAAAAGCTTACGAAAATCTTAAATTACAAGTGGGTAAAGCTATCCTTAAATTCATTAATAGTGCAAATACATTGAAGGTATGAAACATGACTCACTTTTTCTTGGTTGATAAATCTACTAATTGTTTATCCTTAAGAGAATAAAGGTCTATTGCCTTATGCAACACCTTCTATAAGATTATCCTTAAACTTTTATCCTTAAGGCTAAATTAGGCTCTTTCTACAATCACTACAAGAAAAGCAGAAATTAGCGACGAAAAATTGTTAACAGAAAAGAAACCGCTATAAATTATCGACAGAAATTCTATTTCTATTGGGAAAATTGTTGGGAAAATTGTCGGGAAATATTTCGTGTAGCGATGGTAGCAATATCTATCACTAAATACGTAAGGAAATCAATTTACGATGAAATTTAGCTACGGTATTAAATGCCCATCGATAAATAAGGCAATAATTGTTGGCGGAATAATAAATTTTTAGGTTTACTGATGAACATTTCCGTCAGTAAATTCTGTCAATAAATTTTCAAGCTATACGTCATCGTGTAATTTGGCTTGAACATTTTTAAGGTAAAGAAAATGATATTGTTTGGTTTAAAACTAAATGATGTCGTTTTCTTTAAGTTAAAACTCACACCCGAAGCCCTTCCCCTCCACCTACAACTGAACCTCTCCCACCTGCATCGTCTCTTTCTTTCTCCGCATCTACTGTGTCTCTAGAATCCTCTCCTCTTCAACCAGTCTGTCATCGACGTTGTGGAGCTATTGTGTCTTCTAGTTGTCATCTTGTCTGGTTATTATCATTTTTCATGGAGGTATTTACGTGGATGTATTTTCGTACATACAGTTGCCGATAGTTGTCTTTGGGTATTTGATTTTTTTAATGTTTTTTTGTGTATTTTTTGATTGGAAAAGAACTTTAAAGTAGAAATGTTAGTGATAGAAGGGACAAGATGTGATTTGGTTATGATAATGGGATGAATTTCTGATGCATATAAGATATTTGATGAAATGTCTATTCTTTGAAAAAATGTATTTGTGTGACTATTTAAGTTCTATCTATTTTGTTGAATTAGAGAATGAATAATGTCCCTCTTTTTATTATAGAAAAGCAAGTTTTTAGTTGAACAAAATACGCAAGTAAAATGTATTATGGACTATTATATAAATTCTTACAAGCTTATTATATGTTGTAAAGATGATAATTAGACTATTGCTAATGCTAAATTAAATATAGTGACATTATATATTGTGAGCTTTGTATTATAATTAATTTGACTTAACTAAGAAACCTATTCCATTATAAGTAGCTTTCTTATCAATTATGTAATTAATGTTAGATTGATTTATCTTCATTTATCTTCATAAGATGGTAGTAAATGGAAAGAATATTATAAGGATGTACGGTGGTAGAAGCTTCACTTAGAGAGGGAATTTAAAGTATGAAGATCAAGAACTTGAAAATGTTGACAATATGTAATTGGTTTGTGGTAGTTAGAGAAAGGTGTGTGAAATAGGTGCTAAATTAGGCTATAAAAATATTATTAGTGCATGGTATTTGATTCTTAAGGAGTTAGTTAATGGTTTGAAGATCTTAGAGTCCATTTGGAGTGCGTTAGTTTTTATTAAATTATTAAAGTTGTATGGTATAGTTGATGTATATTTAAGATCTGTTGTTGGATTAGTATCATTTGTACTTATGATAAAATGACATGACATGACAAATAGCATGAAAAAGAGGCTAATGATGTTAATGATGCAAATGTAGATGTAAAACTTGAATCAAATGAAAATACTAGAATGGATGTTACTGACACTAAATAGGATGTTGAAGGAAATGCAAAGAAACATAATTTAAATGATTATAACTTAGATTTTAACATTAGTGTTGATGTAGGTCATGAGATCATAAACGTTGATGTAAAAGAAGATGATTGTAATTTACAATTAAGTGATGATAATGATTAATTTGTGTTTTTAATTAAATATTATATTCAACAAATCAATTATTTCATTTTTAGTATATTGTGTAAAATATTGAATTCAAATTCTTAACCAAGGAATGTCGACATGGCGACTAGTTCCGGATGGTACCAATTCATTCCGTTGGGAGCAATGTGGCAAAGTTGTCCCTACTGAAGGAGTAAACAATGCAGGAAAAGTCTCCACTTCATACACTAATGATTGTTTGACTTCCATGGCCAATCTTCTACTTCAAGGTGTTTAGTATAATATGAACAACGTCACTTTCCTTATTATGTACATCTCATTTCCTTTTATGAAGCTATTATATATATTCACATTTGATGGT
>JAOQMP010078727.1:0-18742 GCA_027563575.1 Erythroxylum pedicellare | reverse complement strand
TGAGCTAATCTTTGAGCCATTTCATCCCTCTCTCTTTGAATTCTCTGAAGTTCTTTTGCTTGATGTTCCATTTTCTTCTGCCGAAGAATTGACTTTACTGTTCTTTCTAACTCTGGATCAAATTGTCTTTCTTGCCCTCTAGTGGTTCGGGGCATACAATTCTTTTACACACAAGCTAGGCAAGAAAACGAAAATGCAAAAAGAAAAAGAAACAAATAAGTTACTCTATGAATAAAAAGAAAACCAACAAGTAAATATCAAACTAGCTATAGAAACAAAAATTCAAACATTAATCCCCGGCAACGGCGCCAAAAACTTGTTCGTGAACGTAAGTGCACGGTTGTCGAAGTTAGTAATAAATCAGTAAGAATGGAGTCGTATCCATAGGGATTATGAAAAAGTTTAATTCTACGCTAGTTAATTGTATTTGAAATTGGGTTGGATGAAATTTTGGAAAATTTTAATTAATGTAAAGAATTTTTTTTCTTTTTTAAAAACAAAATTAACTTAAATAAATTTCTAAATAGCTACCCAATTCAATGCGACCAAAATAACTATGAATGCGACAAATTTATGCAGTAACTAATTAAGAAAAGATTGCAATAATTGACTAATTAAAAGTATTAACTTTAATGGGGAATGACTTTCTCTTAGGGAATGATATTTTTTTGTCACCCTTAATATTAAATTAGCTATTCTCCGCAACTGAAATATCCTAACCTTGTAGGTGAATTTTAAGAGTAATTAGTTCTCGTTTCTCAAAGATGAATTAATTTATCTACTCTAGACGTCACTAGTAATCCCTTACTTAAGCTTTTCCTAGAGTTTCTTAAGTTCCAAAATTTCTATTTTCATCTCCTAAGTTTCTTAGGTCTCCCAACTCACAAGAAAATCCTAGTTAAAATTTCCTTCAAACATCTAGCAAAAACTCCCTTTTTCCAAAGGCGAATTTATACCAAGGCAATTTCCAATAATTCAAAGGAATAACAAATAAATCCAAGGAAAAATCAACAAGTATATAAATTTTCAGTCATGGATTCCAACAAAATTCAATATTAAAGCATCATCAAAATATCAAATCCCTAAAAGAAATTAAAATTTTAACCACAAATCATCATGCCAAACTATTTAAAAATATGAACACTAGATAAATCCATAAGGAATCAAATTTAAAAGAAGAGCAAAACTCCAAATTTGCAGTAAAATAAAATGCTATCCCCTCTCTTGACGTGGATTCTGCATTGGTGAATGTTGCGTGGAAGCTTATATTCGACAGTGGACGCTGCTTTATGAGTGAGGCTGTCTTGCTTCAGTTGAGGCTACTGTGTTGCTTGGCAGTGGACATGTTGTGCATGAGTGGGATGTTGGAAGAGGGTCTTGTGCATGGAAGTATCACTTCCTTGGGGAGTGACTTGGTGAATAACATTTTGGGGGCTTGAAGTGGCATGGTTTTTGTGATTGGAGGGCTGATTGGTGGAGGCTTGAAGTGGTGTGGTTGCTTGGAATGAAAAAATTAAAGCTTGCATCTAAAGAGGTTGGAGAGAAAATGACAAGTGTGGCATGGAGAGGAATTATGTGCGTGAATGATAGCTGGTGAATGCAAGGTTGGAAGTTTAAAATAAAAGAAGGCTTAAGTGGAAGTGGAAGTGTTACGTTGGTGGGTTGAGAGTTTTTTGGTTTCAAGTTTACGTTCAGACCCCCTGTAGCAATTAAATGATGTGCATGAAATAATAAAAAAATGGAGGCTTCTTAGTGATGGAGGATACGGCTGTTGTAAGTGTATGGAAGCTTGTTGTCTTGTGCGTTGAAATGAGAGCTATCTTGGTGGAAATTGCTTTCGGCTAAAGGAATAGATGGATGGATGTTGAATGAAATAGACGAAGTGATTAAGTCTGAGCAAGACGATGTAATTGACAAATATACTCAGACAAAGGATTTCATCTAAGCAAGACGATGCAATTGAAAAATGTACTAGATCGTCTGCTAGTTGGAGTTAGTTACAGTACTTAACTAATAACAGACTCTAGAAGATTTTAAGGATTTATAGCTTAGATGATTTAACACAATCCGACTTTACTCTATATGTCTCTACAAGTTTCAATATCATCTCCTTATAATTTCTAAAGTTATTTCCAAAATTCTTCACTATTATTTGACTCTTCTTTCTATTTCCATTTATAATTGACTTGTTACTTTGCATTTTTCCTAAAATTCACCAAACTTCTAAATCCAACTATTTATACTTCTCCAATTCAATTTTCAATACAATTAATTCACAATTGTCATATAAGCACATTTATAATCAATTATACCCAAAATGTCCATAAATGCATGTATAATCATTTTCATGTGTGCAAAAATTCAGATTCACATTCATGTATGCTAACATTATGCGTGAGCATGAGACACATTTTCCTTATCTCTTATTGATCTTTCATGTACCATGTTTTAGGATTTTTAACCCTTACTATGGGAACGGGATGTTACAATTCTCCCCCTTAATAAATTTCGTCCTTGAAATTCTTATTTAATTGATCAGGAAGGTAGGGGTACTATTTCCTTATATACTCCTTTGTTTTCCATTTAACTTCATCACTCAAATACTTTCATCCAAATGACCACAATCGATAGATTCACTAGCTCTTTCAATCACTTATTTTGTCACGCGCTATCTTAACTAGTTCCTTAATACATCTCAGATTCTTCACAAATTTCATTTCCTGTGTTGACAATACAACTATGTCAGATCATATTGGTATTTCTTAACATACTAACATATCACACATTACGAATCTGAAACATCTTTGTTGGTACTACAAACTCATATGTTAATGGTCTTATGCTCTCAATAACTTCATATGGATTAATACAATTCGAGTTTAGTTTATCCCTTTTCCTAACCTAAGCACACCTAGATAAGGTGATACTTTCGGAAACAATTCATTTTTCACTTGATAAATTCACATCTCTTTAATGTTAATACACTTAACTCTTATGTCTATCTTGCTGTATTCCATATCTTCGGTGTTAATCCACCTAACTCATTTATCTTTCTTGAATCACTTAATTTCAAGTACATATCAATTTCACTTATCCTCAACATCCTTAACTATTTTAGGCCTCGTTCAATTCAATGTAAGGGCAAATGACTTTTTTTGTCATATAACGCCCCATACAGTATTCTAATGATATCACTAGAATATTGATTGATATGCTTAATTTCAATTAAAACTATACATTGATCTCATGTTCCTATGAACTCCAAAATATAAGCTTTAAGCATATCTCCAACAATTAAAACTGTTGGCAACTCATATATATAATCACTTAGTTCTATATCTTTAGCTGTTAAATGTTGTTTCGATATATTCCTACTAGGATGTATAGCTTAAGTCACCATTTCTACTTTATCCAAAAATCTCTTTTCTTAATCATCTTTATCGAGTACACATACTTCTCATTTCAATCCCAAAGTAACATTTTTCCTATTCGAACTCAAAATTTTGTTTCATTTTCACTTCCTTAATAAGATTCACAATTCTGGATCCTCAATTTGGGCTTTGTTAATCTTTTCATACAAACAAATTTTTAATTTCAATTGCTAATAATACTTTGATTTGCCCAAAATTCAACTTGACATTCTATTCTCTTCAATGCATTAGGTTTGGTAACCTCAACATCTAAATTCGTTATACACTGTCATTGAATTTTATGTAATGCATCAGATTACAATATTGGCTTTACTGGGATAGTACTCCTTGGTACCATTTAAAATCTTTCAATACTTTTATCCATTACCTTAGCCTTATATTCAGTTCTTTCAAACTCTATAATTGCCTCAGACTTTATTGACCTGAATATTTCCAAAATGTCTCTGTATATATAATGTCTCCAAGCTCTCTAATCAATCACTATTGTAGCAAATTCTAGATCACGTATTGAAATCACTCATGAGACTTTGATCGTCTCTATGCATACAAAATCACTTTATACTGTTGCAACAGATTGTATCTTAATCTCTAAAGTGAAACCTCATTATATTCTACATAATCTCTAAACCCAACCAATATAATTAACATTGGTGTTATAATTTCTTAAAATTCTCTTTACATTCATCACTGATACAATTTACACATGTTCCCTTAAACATTTTTGTTAAAGGGTTATGATCAGTGAAAATTCCTTGACAGTCTATCGTAGTATCCATTATACAACTAGTTTTAGAAAACTACGAATCTCTATATATTCCTTGGAGTTTCTCACTATGTCATTATTTCCACTTTCTTTGGGTCTCCCAATATGTCATGTTCAGATATAATAAAACCCAACATTTTATTTAATCAAGCTAAGATTCACTCTTATTGCTCTTGGCATATAATTGTTTCTACCTTTATGATATGTAATATTTCCTCAAGTATTCAAAATATTCTTCTTAACCTTTAGAATACATTTAATATATCAATTATGATCTTAGTCACTCATTGATCTAAACAAAATTGAGACACTTTATTCTTCAACACTATAATACTATCAGGGCATTGTTAACTCAATGTGCCCATGATTAGTTCTCATAATTCCTTAAATACTAATTCCTTAATGAGGTAATGTTATCTCCCATTTGTTTTGGTTTCCCAATTGACTTCTTTCCTGAATGATTTTGTCAATTAATTCGATTTACTCTGATTTCACATTGACTTATTCTAATGTCTGCTCATTCATGCTAGTTTCTCCATACATTGACAATAGTGTCTCCTCAAATTCAAGAACTTAATCACTTTGTTGGATACCTTACATCAACAAAATGCAACACTCTTAGTAGCATATTTTAAATCTTATGCCTGAGTCTTTATTAGAAACAGGACTCTAATATTCACTTTTGATTCATTACCTATTCATTTCTTATTTGTTTTATTCATTTCTGATTTGGTCCTTTATTGATAATTTTAAGAGTAAATTATCTAGTCTGCTTAATCTCTTATTTCTATCATCTATATTATTGATGTAGCCTTTATCAATCTACTCATCATTGCCTATCAGACATTCTTAGTAACCTCAAGGAGATCAATTTTAACTATTCATAATATCTCCATAAAATCAATTTCTGTCCTAACTTATATGATAAGAATATCCTTTCTGATAAGGCTCAGTAAAGCATTAAGCAATTCATATACTCTAATGCCTTGGTATATATCATCAAAATCATTCCATCTTTTCCTGAGATGTCTTTAAGACAATTCACCAATTAATAACTTATGTTCAGGATACCTTAATCTCATTTGATTCAGGAAAACAATTCTCCTTTTGTGTCTACCCTTAATCGTGGGGACTGTGCCACGCTCGTGCCCTTCTTCTTTTTTTCACAAAATTCGTCACACATAGTAACATCATTAATAATCTCAATCCATCCTCGATTGATCACTATTAACACTTTTCATGTATTACTCTAATTCATCTTAGACTTTGAACTATAGCAACTATTCAATAAGTCATAGATTGCTTCCTATATTATCCCACACATATAATACATATGTGCCCAATATTCTCACTTGTCATGATAATCCCATTATAAAATATGTACTCACGATAACAAATTAACTTAACTTTGGGGGCTTTTGCTTATCCCTTTCTCATTCTTACATAAAATCCTATCTTATATGCATTTCTAACTCTCTCCTTAACATCATTCATCTATTGTAAAGTCAATTATGTCTATTTCATTTCCCATATATATATCCTCAATCAATTCAAAATTACTGATGCATAATCATTATCAAATTCTAGTCTCAATTCCCCTAATATCTTCTTACACTGAATCATAAGCTCTTATCACGATACTCACACAACCATTTTATGTTCATGTTTAACCATTCAAGGTCATAGAAAAATTTCTTTTCTTTTAACTTGGCTTGTACACTTTAATCTCATCATTTCTATTTATATCCATATTTTTCCTCAAACAATCCATGATAATACATTCTCATCTATATCATGTTCAGCGATATATCACCACAGTACAATATTGATGTCATATTTAATAATACATCCACTAATACAAATACGTTGAATCATTATCTGTCATATTTACCCATGCACTATTTCTCATTTCTAATTATCCACAAACTTTTGTTTTCTCCAATTTTGAAAAAGCATCACTTTTCCCACTAATTCTATCAACTCAAACTCTTAACACATGCTCATGTGTGTGACTCATACTCATGCGACTCAGACTAGGGATCAGTTGCTATTGTATGCTATAACATGACAAAAATGTATGTATCTTGACATATATTTCAAAAATGCCCATGTAAGATACTAATTCTGGGTTCTGATACCAAATTGTAGCACCCCATCCTCATAAGACATGTGCCCGACATCCTAAGTGATGCCCGAGTCCACACCTCACAAGAGTGGCATGCTAGAACCATCAAACCCTCGAAATCTTAGTACAAATTTTTTAAAAATAATTTTCATATGAATACGCAGAAATCAATAATCAGATCAGCCCGCTTTTATTCAGAAACATTTTCAATCGCAGCAATACAATCATCAGAATTTCAATAGCCCTTTGGCCCCATTATAAATACAAAATACTTGTAGTCATAATTTCATTACATTGGAAAATCATTTACAAACATTTCCAATTTGGAAAGTTATTACAAAACATAAATATTTGAATACGCAAGTTACAATAATTGCGGAAGACTTAATTTGATACAACATAAAGAAAATATAAATGCAGACGCAAATTGATCCCGACCTCTATCTTTCACTTGTATGCAGTAGGTATACTCCCGTTTGCCTAACGAGGTACTCTTCTGAGCCTGAAAAATATTGCAAATTTTAGGTGAGTTTTGCAAACTCAGTGAGTGAACATCCTTGATGGCTCGCTCAATTACATAACATGTACAATTCATCAAATCATCAGATCAAGTCACATACATTACACATTCACTTAACCATATATCACTTGATCATTCATTTCACATTTCACATTCAACACATATCATATACATATGCAATGCTCATGAGACTCACTTTCAGTTATTATGTGGTTGTGACCGAATGTCTATAACTGTCCCGTATCTATTCTAGATACTGGGCTCATTAATAACTATCCCATATCTGTTGAGAATACGGGGCTCATTTTATATAGTGAGCCTTTAGCTCTTAATCACTTTATAAGCTCTAGGCTCTTTCACATATTCTGAGTTTTAAGCTCTTTTTCAGTAGCTACTCCGATCACAACTACCTTTATTTTTGATGCATTTATGTAATGGAATGCATCACATATCACATGCTCAATCGGTCACGTGATTACATATTCACATTCGATTCACATTTTCCATTGGACTCAAAGTCTGACATTCAACGTCATTGTTGAGTAAAACTTTTTCAATCATATGCATATTCGCATGTTTCTTTCGAACTAGGTCCGAAATTCAAAGATCACATTTAGGAACACTTATTTCATCATGTTCACATACAAGTAGAACTTATATATTGCATTTAAGCATCAGAAACCTTGGACCTTCATTGTCCAGAATCACACAATCAAATCACATTCGCATCCTATTCAATATCACTCAATTCATAACTTAAACAAAACAAACAATAAAGTAAGACCATCTAGGTCTACTCATAGTACACTCTAGATTAGTGTTAGCTTCAATGATTCTGGAATTGTTTGGATGTAGACATTTAACCTGCACATCAAAATTATGCAATACACATATTGCACACACACACATTAATAACTTTGCACAGTTATAAGTATTTATTTATACACAAATGTGTATACAAACTATGTACAATGCATGTTCTTGACAATCTCGGGTATATTATCAAATTTTACATCTTATCCATATTCTCATTTTTTAACTCAATTACTCGTCATTTCATTTTTAGCATTATTTGCTCTCAAAAAAATCAAATTCTCGTTCACTTTAAATTTAACTAGGTACTCATTACTCATTTCCTTTGAATCACAACCACAATCATATGAACCCCTTCATCTCTATTATACACATGTCTTTGGTACTTTAATACCAACAATTCATTCACTATTGTTATCCTAACATTATATCATCATACAATATCCAAACTCTCATTCTTTCTTGTAAATTCTCCAAAATTCCAAACCTTCAGGTCTATTTTCCATGATCAATTAGACAATGAAAATGAAGTAATTTGGCAAAACTTTCTTCGAGAAAAATGTTCCCTGTTATCTTAAGTTTCTAACGACATCAAAATCATATAATTTGGTTCAGAAGTATGGAAGTTATTCTCCCAATATTTTCAGATTGTTCTCATTCTAAAACAATACACCAGATTCAACTTCCATCCA
The DNA here is from genome assembly GCA_027563575.1 of Erythroxylum pedicellare. Classification (NCBI taxonomy): domain Eukaryota; kingdom Viridiplantae; phylum Streptophyta; class Magnoliopsida; order Malpighiales; family Erythroxylaceae; genus Erythroxylum; species Erythroxylum pedicellare. The sequence continues at coordinate 10,398 of JAOQMP010078727.1, read as the reverse complement.
TAAATTGAAAGTCTTAAAGTCTGAGTTACGATTAGAATTCTTCATATGATTTGTAGCCTATGTCTCTAGTTTACTTCAAACTAAAAATCATCTCATTTGGACATCTAGAGAAGAAGTTATGGTCAAAAGAAATAGGACTGTTTAGTTTGCAATTTCTCTCGGGTGCTCAGACCAAAATCAAGTCACAGTTACTATTGAAGAGCACAGTGACTTGATGTGACAAATAAACATTAGTCTAAAAATTAAACTCATGGGGGTGAGGGAGAAAACACACGGGCGTGAATGGCTCACAGGTGTAAGGAAAAGTCACAGATGTGACAGATAATGACAAAAAATGTTGTAAACACACTCTGTCAGACTTGTCCCACTTTTTCACTTTATCTCTCTCAATTGATTTCTGATTGCTATGATTTTTGGTTTAAAGGTAGAGAAATGTGTTATGAGTCCAGTGGTTCAAGTATAATGTCATTTGGAGGTTAGAAGAAGGAGATATAGCCAAAATATTGAAGGATGTTGCGTTAGCCCTCATTCTTCAAAGTTGCAATCGTGCATGTGCACGATCGCGAGTTGGCTGACCAACTTGTAAAGTCACAATCGTTCTTTGTCATGATCACATCATTCAGTGAAAAACATCGAGGTCATGATCATGACGAAGCACGATTGTGACTTTCCCAGTCGTGCTTAAGCACGATCGTGACTTTCCCAGTCGTTCACCTTCTCTTCAAACCTCCCTCACATCTAACCCTCATAACTTTCAATCCATAAATCCAAAAATTTCAAACTTTATATCAATAAAAAGATAAAAGAAAGATCTAAAACTTTTATGAAGAAATTTCATCAAAATATGTCTATATCGATACAGTTTAATCATGTAAGTTTCATACCAAAAACAACTTCTCTAACTTTTCTTCTTCATTCTCTGTGCTTCCTCTTTCATTCCCTTGCACTTTCCTTCCATTTACATTCTCCAGTTTCATTTTATCATTTTAACTCTCATTCAGATCAACACATTCACAACAATTCCAAACATTCCATGCTTAAACAAATCATCAAGAATAGAAGAAAAGCCATTCAAGCATTTCACCATTCTCTGCGCTTTCTTCACTGTCATTTTCCTATATTTTCATTTTCTGGATTCTCTTAATCATTTTCCTCTAACTATCATTTAAACAATCTTTCTCATCTAGGATCATCATCTTACAACTATTCAACTCTAAATTCCTTCCTTTGATCATCTTTGAAAACATTCTAAACTTACATATACAGTGAATACACAACCATAAACAGAGCATTTACTTGTTCTTCTCTCCAAATTTTTCTATACTTAATCATATACGTTTCCTATGATCTTTCAACTTATAAATAATTTCTACACTATCTTGGGACATCTAAATCATCAATTATTCAAAAATCATACATAAAAAATCTTCATATCATATACTCTTAGTGTTCATGAAAATGCCCATTTTTCTTCATGATCACGCAATGACAAATAAATCACCATTTTGGTTTCATAAACCAATAACTCTAAAGGGTTTAAACAATCCTTACTTGATATTTCTCCTAAATTTGAAAAAGGTCAAGGATCCCTAAACTTCATGCAACTCACGTAGTGCCACTTTAGGGGTCAGCAAGCTTCGGTATTTCTTAATGTAAAGAGAGGGAAACCGAAGTTGGGAGTAGAAGTGAACAGATAAAAACAAGGTTTAACTTAGGGAGAGTTTTGATGAAAAACTGTGTTACAGAAAGAAACAACTTTGGAGAAGAAAACTACGAGAGAGAGATGAAGACAAGAACAGTAACTTGTCTTTCAAGGTTAAGGAAATTTAACTTAAAACTTGGTCACTTGTCCACTTCTAGAGACATTAGCTAATTTCCCTAAACTAACTAGTTCTATTTGAACTAGTTCCATTAAATCCCCTCTTTTCATTACAATTTTCAATATCATCTTCTTACAAATTCTAAGTCATCTCCGAGATTTACAAAGCCATTTTTAAAATTCTCCAATTTCATTTGGTTCCCTATCTCTATTTTCCATACATCAATTTACTTGACAAGTGGCATTTTTCCTAGTGCAATTATATCCACATTTTTAGAAATAAATACTAAAATTCACCAGAGTTTAAAATTAACAGCTACACTTTCCAATTAAAATTTCAATACAATAATTTCACAATTCTTAATAATATCACATCCCAATTCAATTATACCTGAAATTATCCATGAATGCATGTACAATTATTTCTATGTGCAAAAATTCACTATTCACGTGTATTCGTATATCATATAATGCATGAGTATGAAATGCATTTCTAATCTCTTAATAATCTTTCTCATATTTACTATTTTAGCTTGAATGTGAGTAATGGGATATTACAAAGGTCCACAATAAAAGCTTTACATCTCCTTAAAGATTAATGGAATATTATAGGAAAAGACAAAGTAATTTGAACATAGTTTTCGTTTATTTAGAGAATGCATATGACAGGATACCTAGGGAAATCATGCGGAGATGTTTAGAGGTTAAGGGAGCTCGTATGACCAATGTTTTAAAAATCGGATAGGAAGTTAAACTAGTAAGACAATGTGTTTAAAGTTTAAAAGGTTCAAACAATATTAGATCATTATAAAACCGATTAAAGATTGAATCAAATTAAAGAATTTAAAATATGATTGAAAGAGATTATCTTTATTTATCAAAGAATTTAAAGTTTAATTAAAAATTATTAAATGAAAATTAATTGATTTATTTTAGTTTATAAGAACTTATTAATTTATGAAAATTGACTGATTAATTAATAAACTAAATAATTTTTTAAAAAATAGTTATTAAAGTAAATCAAACCGAAAAGTTAAAAAGCAATCCAAAAAGTTAAAAGGTTTAAGGTTTTTACGGTTGAACTAGTTGGGTTTTTTAATCATTACCTATGACCTATATTCAAGTGATTAAGAATAAGTATGAAGGGGTAAAGACTAAAGTAAGGATGATAGGAAAAAATACAAAAAAGATTTCTATTGGTATTAAGCTAAACCAAAGCTTCTCATTGAGCCCTTTTTTGTTCGCAGTGGTGGTAGATGAACTCACCAAGAATATTTAATAGGATATGCCTTGATGTATGTTGTTTGCAGACGATATTGTCTTAACGGATGAGACAAAAAAGGGTGTCAATGTCAAGCTAGAATGTTGGATGGATATGTTATAGTTGAAGGGTTTTAAGTTAAGCAGGACTAAGAATGATTATGTAGAGTGTAACTTTTCAAGCCATAGGGTGGTTACTGATGTGGAGATAAAGATTGGATCAGAAATTATACCATCGAAATAGTATTTTAAGTACATAAGGCCTATCATCCGAAGTAATGGAGAGATTGATGAAGATATAGTCCACCGTATCAGATCATGGTGACTTAAATGGAGAAATGCATTATGATTTTTATGTAACAAGAAGATACCACTTAAGCTTAAAGGTAAATTCTATCACTTAGAGATTAAGTTAGCCATGTTATATGAGACAAAGTGTTGGCCCATCAAATAAATGCATAGTCATAAGTCAATATTAGCGGAGATGAGGATGCTCTATTGGATGTGTAACCTTACCAGAAGAGATAGGTTTAAGGATGTAATAGTAAGAGACAAATTAAAGGTGGATGGTATTAATGAAAAATTGAGAGAGACCAGGACATGTTAAAAGGAGACACTCTGACACTCCTATGAGAAGATGTGAGAAAATAGTACTTAGAGACTGTAAGAGGAACAAAGGAAGGCCTGATTAAAAATAATATAGCTCTATTGGAACTTACCGAGGACATAACCTAAAATAAAAACTTTGGTGTACTAGGATACGGAAAAAGAATCTCTCATAGAGAGGTCATTCTTGTTATCTTAAGTATTTTAGACATTTTTCTTCGAGTTTTTCATTTTATATTTAGCTTTTTTTCTCTATCTTCTTTTTGAATTCGTAGTACTTACCTCCCAGTTATTTATTCTAAACAGTTTTTTACTTAGCCTAATTATGTTCTTGGTATGGCTAATTTTATTTACTATTGTACTTGTCTTTTTCTAGTTAGTGTATTTATTTTATTATTTATCTATTATTTTTAATCTTTACCAAGTTCTATATGTATGATATTATATATTGTATATTTTTATTTATATGCATTTATTTATATTTTTGTACCATCATTATTTTGTATTACATGTGAGACTATAAAAAACAATCTCTCTATTAGATAGGGGTAAGCCTGCATACTACTTAATCTCCCTAGACCCTGCATTTCATTGGGACTCTCACCAGATGTTGTTGTTATTATTGATTTTTTTGTTATGAAGATAAGTGAATATGAAATGATTCATCTAAAGACAAAGTATATATAACTAATGATTAAGGATATCCTATTATGAAAGCAAATGAGAAGAAATATAGAAATAAAGCTTGGAGTAAGTTTGAATGTAATGATGTTATTAATAAGGTTGAGAAATTTGAGAAAGATTACAATACAGAGGTAGCTTATTAAAAAAATTCATAAAGACAAGACGGGTGTTTATATCGTTAGTGTAATGAATATAAGGATATTGATTTTAAAGTTAAATTACTAGTTTATAGTGATGATAGATATTGTAAGACATTTGTTAAAAAGAATAAATACATTGTGTTTAAGACACAAATGGATATGAAGGACTTTTACTTTGAAGTTGACATGAAGTTTAAGGACGTGCAGTAGTTTAAAGAAGAAATAAAAAATAATACAATTACAATTGTATATTATGTTTTAATAATGATAACTAGTGTGAGAATGGAAGTTGTTTGTGAGCCATGATGTCCGTTTAAGGTATATTCTAGTTGGATTGGAGATGAAAAAATATTTTTGGTGAAGATATTAGAAAATGGGCATACCTATAAGACAGTGCCAAAAAAAAAAGTAAGCTAACATAAAATGGATAGGACATAATTTATGCACAAGTTTAGAAGGAACCCAAACTACCCATTTAGTAAGATGAAAGATGGTCTTTGTAGGAAATACATTACAAATAACTAAATGCCAATGTTATAGGATAAGTGGGAAGCTATTGTGATGCTATAAGGATTTATAAAAAATCATTATGTGAGATCATAGTCTTATAGACATGAGTTATGATGGACTAATAAAGAAGGAAAATTCATTATTCAAATAGAACTTGATGAAAAGTCTAAACAACTAAAATTTTTATATATTTAATATGGATCTAGGCATTAAAGTATGGTTTTCTTACTAATTGTCGGAAACTAATTGGGTTAAATGGATTCTTATTGCAAGCATTTATTCGAGGTGCTTTATAGTTGGTTATAATGGAAACAATCAAATGGTCCTTATATCTTGGGTTATGGTTGCGGGAGAAAATTACTAATCTTGGAAATAAATTTTTAATCTTTTCGGTAAAGATCTAAATATAAGTGGGAATCCATACTCTTTTATAAGCGATCAACAAAAGATGATCTCTAAGAATTCATACTTTTTATATTTATTTTTATATGTGCTTTGAATTATTATACTTTTATTACATTATTTTCCCTCTCTTTTTTCATTATTAGGGTTTGGTGAAATTATTAAAGAATATTTCCTAGAAGTTGAACATAGAAAATGTGCCTAACATGTCTATGCAAATTAGTCTAAACTACATAAAGACCATATATATAGGAGTTTATTTTAGAAAGTTGTAGGTTACGCAAATGAAGTAGAATTTGATGAGGTAACGGATCAATTAAAGAATTTATCAAAAAAGGCATATGACGACTTTAAAGTAAGGGAATTTAAGATTTTTATAAATGCATTTGTGAGCATAAGACCAAAGTGTAAAATTATTTACAATAACATATCAAAGACATTTGATAGTTTCATTTATGAAGCTAGCACAAAAAGCTTAATCAATATGCTAAAGGATGTTCAAATTGCCTTAATGAGTCAAATTCATGAAAAAAGGACATGATGATCAAATCCAATGACGATATATGCCCAAGGGTGAGAACGAAGATAAAAGTTACATAATATTAAGTAAGGCACTGTATCACCAAGACTGATAGGAATTCAAAGGTTTTAAGTCATTCGTTTTACAAAAAGTTCATTGTAAATTTACAAGCAAGAGTTTAAGATTTAATAAGGATCTCATCTAAGCATATAGTGGCTTCTACATTATATTAGAGGGAAGCTATCAAGCTTATGTGAGCCAATACTATAAGCATTCTATATTATTTGAAGAGTTATTAGTATGTTATATACCTTACTAGTGATAAAAAATTTTAGCCGAAGATTAAAAAACTTATAGCTCGTATTACCTCATTTGATTAAGGAGATGCCTCAAAGATCCAAAAAGACTAAAATAAGGAATAATAGTGAAGAAGCAAGAAATTTGAATGAATTAAGTAGATGAGATACCAATATTATTGTAACGTTGGATACAATAAAAGAAAATGTAAAAGTAAAGACAAATTATCAAGGTAATTGTAAGCCTATTTTCATTTGAAATCATTTTAAAATGTCGTTCCTTATGAAGTATCCATGTATAATGAAATAAAAATAAGTAAGGTCATTGAAAAATCATTTACATCTAATATTGGCAGTTGTTCAATTAGAAGACCTAGAAAATCAAGATCTACAAGGTCAAACACATCTTCGTCTATTGTAAGGTAGGATAAGAGGATGATTAGTAAATATTAACCTTTATTTCATAATTAGCATCAAATTGTTTAACATCATATCTAATCACTTTTCTATAAGAAAAAAGGATATAAAATAACATTTGAAAAGCGTGGAAACATTTATTTTATAATTTTTCATTTAATATATTTTTGTGTTTAATATGTGTAGTTAAATCTTTAGTGCTAACATTGTGCCTTTTTTTATATTATTGTATAAATGGGTTGAAATCAATTATAGGTACTCAAATCTCCAAGGAAATAATGCAAATACACATTAATCTTCTTAAACTATAACTGCCAATATAAATGCACAAATAAACACTCAAAATAGGAGGAGGATCAAATTGAAGGTGAAAATATCAACTCCAAAAAAATCTCAAGTTGTTGATAACAAACCTACTACCAATTGAACCATGTGTTTATTGTTATTTAGTTGAGACCATACTTAATCCTAATGGCGATATTATGTTGAACCTTATGTTTATTGTAACTTTGGATGAAACTTTGAACTGTCTTACATCGAACATAAGTTCTATTATAATTTATGGAATAAATAGAGTTATCATTTTATATTAATATATTGAATTGGTGTTTCTCTTTGCAATTAGGCTTTTAGCTTTTCATTTGGTTCACTTGTTACCTCTTCATTTGCAATTAGTCTTACATATATTAATTTGATTCACTTGTTACCTATTAATTTGTAATTAGTTAGAAGTTCATTAGCAAAAAGTCTTCTTTTATTGTATGTTTTTCTTAAAAATTCTTCTTACGATAATAAAAGTAGATCTTGGATGTCCCAATAGAAAATAAAGAACATAAGCAAGTACTTTGGACCGTTCTAAGACAATGTTAGTAATAGAACTCAATAAATGATGCATAACATGACAAAAGATGATACAAATGCAACATACATTTTGTAATAATGTGAAAAAAGTTGTTTTGTAATATGTAGAAGCATATGATCAAATGTTTAAACTGTAAAATAGACAAATCCTTTTATAACATCTAAAATTGTATTGACACCAGAGTTAGATACATTAAATGTCCAAGATATATAGTTACATGAGACCTAAAAAGTAAAGAGAAAAATACAAATATTACACTTATGTCAAAATTTAAAACTTTATGAATTAATTGATAAGCTCAACTCTTGCAAACAACAATAGATTTTGTCGTCATGAGTCTTATCCTAATGTATGAAAGTTATCTACTAAAATATTTTTACAATAACAACCCTTTAAGTCATTACCAAGATGAAATACTAACAATGAACCTACAATTTGAATGTTCATTAATACTTTATATAATAATGACATCAAATACTCTTATATTAACGCATTGATAAAAATATTGACTTATATTAGGCTTAGCATTTGGCATTCATAAATTCATCTTATCATTACAATAGGAGCATTCAATATAAGAAATAAAAAAAAGAGATCATGATATCCATATAAATAGAATACAATTAATATACCTCATATAGTAACAATAAAAAATAAATATTATTTTACTATTAAATATAATACATTCTCTGAGCAAATTAAGAATATAACCCTTCAACTTTTGCTAAATTATTGAAACAATAATGAATAGTATTCTAAAATCCATCAATGACACTTTCACATTCTCAGGTGGATGCATAAGCAATAAAAGTCACATACACTTTATTTTCACTCGTAGTTTTCTTAATTTTATTACCATATCATCATATATGACAAAACTAATACTATTGAATAAATGCATACCTATGTAACCTATAATAGGGTAAACAACCCTAAATGCAAAGCGTATATTCAAAAATTTCATCATTAGGTTAAATGTTTACCAATTTAAAATTGATGACATTTAATTAGGTAGGGAGCACCATGTGAGCATTTTGATGTATAATTTCTTATATACACTTATACACTTCTAATGAATTGAAGTATAATCAAAGTGCAAATTGACAAACAATTAGATACACTTGCACACTTCTACGCTTGTGCCTTGTTGCAATTTATTCATATGAACTAATATAGTAGCTTTTCAATAAGTTTTTTTATAATACTTGAATTTATTAATTTTATTATTGCAAATCTATGATTCATATATAGACTCAGTAGATCATAATGCATATCATAATGCTTCTAATCGCACAAAATTAATATTAATAAAAAAGAGGATAGTAAGGCTTGTTACTTTTCCAAACGTTTGATAAAAACTTTAATACTAAAGATTGTCTTCAATCCTGGGGTAAGTTCATCAACTGTGATGGTTGTAAAAAACTACAGATCGATAAGGTATCATTAGTTAAAGAAGCAAATGACTCAACTATTTAAATAAAATAAGATTATAGTGCAATGATTAGAAAACTATTACATCAAGATATATTTAAATTTAACATAAGAAAAGCTCGTTCCTTTAGTAAATGAGATGAAAATCTATAAGACCATAGTCATTACTTTGTAGAGTTCTCACATCTATAATAGAATTACCAACAATATATGAAATAATCTATTTTTCAAATTAAAAATGTCCAATTGGCTTCTAGTAACATACAAAGGAACGAGCTAGTGGGTTTTTATTTGTAAATATGATGCATACATAGTAACTGTTGTTTTATACCCTACAACCAATCGCTTTGGTTGTAGTTTGGTGAACAATTGTTTAAAGGCATTCTTTATCTTATACATGTTTAGATGTATATGATAAAGTCCACGAGATAATTGTTCATTGCAAATGAAATTATAATGAGATTATAGTTATGAGATTTATATTGCATTTATGTATTATTCCTACATGTTCCTAATCATTATTCTATTAAGATTGGACATTAATAGAATGTAAAAAGACTAGCATACGTTTTGTTTCTCCTTATGAAGGAAGTAGTCGATCTCATAGGCTAAAGCACAGAGATATTTAAATAAACATGTGGGTGCTTGCTAGAGAACAAGTTCACTAAACAGACTCGATATGAGAAATTCATTTGGAACATTACTTGTATAACTATAGAGTTCTCATTGTGATGATTATATAAGTGATCCTTTGACTTGAGATCATCAAAGTTACCTTGTATGGGGATTGCTATACTACTTATGATCTATTTAATCATAGATCGTTTAATCGGTACTCATTGGATGTAGCATAAACTATATAGAGATAGTTGAGTGATCAAGATAGGATTCATTACCCTAAAGTAATTAGGGAGAATGTTTCGTTATTCTCTATTAATTCAAGAAATTCTTGGCTAAGGTGAAATGATGTTTTGTAAATAGTTTACAAATGTCATTAATTGAATCGATAACTAATGGCGGAGAACTAATATAATTAGACTTAAAATAGAGTAGACATTAATTTCATGCTCTATGTCTAATTGGAACATTGTATGATGAAATGATTGAATTATATGGAAAAATTATGCACGGAAAGGTTATTCAAAATCACTTTGACATTCCTAAATATTTGGATGGTCATAATACAATGCTAAATGCCAATTTTGATCTATGATTATAAATTGTTTAATTGGAGAATTGAAGATAAATTAAAAGGAGTTTTAATTTATTTAATTTTAATTATGGATTAAAATTAGATTTTATAATCATTGCTAACATATTTGGAAACCTAATGGGTCTCACATATAGAATGGGTTGCAGAGAGCAAAGTTAACTTAATCAAGTTGGACTTGATTGTAAAGTTTGAGAAACTTTATGATTAAATATGAGATATTTAATAAATAAGGATTAAT
>JAOQMP010078688.1:0-18751 GCA_027563575.1 Erythroxylum pedicellare | reverse complement strand
TAGCAAGTTAAAGTTGAGCACCAGGTTTCATCTAGTTTGTTACATCCTATTTCGACTCCGCAATGGAAATGGGATAAGATTACCTTGGATTTTATCATTGGATTTCTTTTCACTCAAAGGAAGCATGTGTTGTATGGGTTATTATGGATAAATTCACTAAGTTTGTTCATTTTCTGCCTGTTCGTCCTAATTATTCTTTGTATAAACTTGTAAATATATATGTGAATGAGATAGTATAATTACTTAGGTGCCACTATCTATTAATTTTTATCATGATCCTCAATTTATTTGGAGATTCTGAAGAATTCTATAAAAGGCTTTAGGTACTCAAGTCAAGTTCAATACTTCTTTCCAACCCTGGACAAATGGACAATCTAAACAGGTTATTCAGATATTGGAAGATATGCTTCAAGGTTGTATGTTAGAATTCTCTGAAAATTGGGATAACTATCTTGCTCTGATGGAATTTGCTTATAACAACAGTTAACAGGCTAGCAATGGTATGGTGACTGATGAAGCTCTATATGGTAGGAAATGTAAGACACTGGTATATTGGATTGAATTAAGTGAAAACAAGATGATAGGGCTTGATATTGTGAAAGATATTGAGGAAAAAATTTAAGTTATCTAATAAAGATTAAAAGCTGCTAATGATAGACAGAAGTCCTTTGCTAACCTAAAATGGAAAGATATTGAGTATCAGGTAGGAGATAAGGTATTATTGAAAGTGTCACTGTGGAAACACATACTTCGATTTATGAAGAAAGGTAAGCTCAGTCCATGATACATCAGTTCTTATGATATTCTTAAGAGAGTCAGATCAGTAGCTTATTTGTTAGCTCTTCCTAAAGAATTGGCCAAGATGCATGATGTGTTTCATATTTCAATGTTGAGACGATATCGATCTGATGATACACATAAGATTCCTATGCAAAAAATTCAAGTACAACTGAATTTTACTTATATGGAAGGGCCTGTATCTATTTTAGCTAGAGAAGTCCGACAACTTAGAAAAAGCAAATACCTTTGGTGGAAGTACTCTAGCAACGTCATAGACTCAAGGAAGCAACATGGGAATCTGAATCAACTATGAGAGCTCAGGATCCTCAACTATTCTCCTCAGGTATGAATTTTAAGGATGAAATTCTTTTAAGGGGGAGAGAATTGCAAGACCTCAAGTTATACCCTAGTTGAAATTTTACATGTCCATGAAAGTAAAAGTTATAGGTGTTTAAATTGCAATATGATTGTGAATTTCATACGTCTTAAATCTATGGTCTATCAAACTATGATTAGTAACTTGGAATTAATTGGTACCATTAGAAAATTAAATTAAGAAAATGTACATCTGGACAATGAAATTGTCAAGTGGAAAAACTGTTGGGGTTATATAAATATAGTGCCATGGAAAGCAAGTGTATTTACATATTACTTAATCTTCTTCCAGTTACTTTGTTGTAATGAAAATATTTATTATTAATAAAACAAAAGAGTTTGGTTTTAATTGTATGTGCATAATGTAACTAGTCACAAGATACTAAAATTCTTTTGAGAGTAATGTACAGATACATGGAGATGTATGGGAACATGTATATTATTAGAATATAAATTAATTAATTCACAGTAGAATAATCAAGTTGGTCGCTTGATTATGGTTTACATTATAGTGTTACGATTTATCTCCATATAAGTAAAGAATTTTACTTCAAGGGAATGATAAGTTTCATATTATGATAGTAGTTGACTATCGATATTGGCACTATTAAATGAATCTCGAATCACGTATGTTTTTAAAGAATAAAGAAGGTCGTTTCTTTAATCTTAAAACATACACTTTAGCATTTTTTATTACGAACCACAATCTTGATAAGTGGTGAACTCATGTGTATTTCATTATAATTCTTGATATGATCGGAATGGATTTTTATAGAGTATTAATATAATGTCTGCATGTCAGAATTATTATTGAAACATGTATTAGGGAACATTCACTTAGATAAAGAGTTTATAGTGATATCATCACTTCTAGATGCTTTACAGAGATTGGTGATTAAATTGGTGCCAGTAGTTTGATGGACTAGCGACCCATCAAGTCTTAATAGCAAGATGAGATCTTATGTGTTAATCACCATATAGAGTGAAACAGGAGGTCTAGAAGGAAAAACCAAAACAAGGGCAAAACGGTAATTTTACTCTTTATTTTGAGGGTGACTATAATATGATTCATAATAGAGTTTGTAATTGGACATCTAATTTGAAATATCTGTTCTCGTAATATTTAGTAATTCAAGAGTTCAGATAATTGTCTTTAGTGGAATGACATTTGGTTAATAAGTTGGAATTAATTCTAATAAGATTAAATCAATTCGGGGCTTATTTGAGCTTGAATTATATAACTCCAATTAGATTCCCCACTTGGCTTTTAGGAAAGGTTATGAAGAAAAGTAAGAAAAATAAATAGAGGTTACCGGAAAGGAATAAACAAAGAAAAGGATCGAATTAGATTCGGAATAATAATACCAGAATAATTTAATTAAATTGGGTTTTAAGCCTATGATTAAATGTTGGCCTTACACTAATTAATTGTTACTGAGAAGCCTAAAAATGAACATTTAATATTGGGCTAGAATTTTGGTTGATTTGATTAATTAAATTTAAACATTATTTGAAAAGACAAAAGGAGGGAAAAATCAAAATTTACAATGATGTAAGTTTCTGTTTTATATAGCTAAATGTACAGTTGCACATTTAGCATTGAATTGCTAAATATAGGGTGGGTTATTATCATGCTTTATGATTATTAAATAGTTTAACGGTATCTTCATTAAATGGTTTATTGGTTTTATCATTAAATGGTTTAATGGTTGTCATCTAATGTTGACATGTAGAATAACATATAAACCTTTTAGCATTCTTTTGATTAATGAAGGAGGTAGTGCATTTGTTGCTCTCTCTCCCTTGTTTCATCATTTAACTGAAAATGAGAGTGTATTATTTTTGGCTTTTGTCTTTTCGTTAGCCATATTAAACAAATGAGAATGTCTCATTTATTGGCCTCTCTTTCATTTTGGTTAAAAGAATGAAGTGGTGCATTAGTTGCTCTCCCTCCTCCTTTCTTTGATGATCTAGCCGTAATTAGGAATGAAAGGGTCTCATTTTGGTTCTTTAAACTATTTGATCATAAAAGGAAAACTATAAATTATTTCTTCTCCTTTCCCATTAAAGAATCTTGTTAACCTAGTTATCCAAAGAGAACAAGTGGTAGATCGGATTGGTTAAGGATACAATAGCGAGGAGTCAAAGCTGTAGCAAAGGAGTCGGTAAAATTTCGATCATGCCCTTATGTTATTTATTATTCTAATACCGTATCATGTATGGATTAAAACATGTTGATTTGGTTATCATGCTTCTACCGTATTTTGATTTTTGAAAAAGTTTATATTGTTTATCCATTTGGCCAAATCTAGTATGCTATGGTTTTTCGATCCAACAATTAGTATCAGACCCATTTTATTATGCATGATTCGATTCCTATATGTTGCATGGGTTGGCAATTATATTTATGTGTGCTGCATATTTTTATATGATAGAAATATACATGGTGTATGTTATGCTCTTAGGTTGTCCTAGAATATAGATTTACCTTGTAAGTCTTCTTCGTTTGGTTTGTAACACAGAGGGTGGCCTTTTGTTTTCATAGTTCCTCCTTATTTTCATTTTTCTGTTTTCTTTGATTTTGTAATGTACAAATTTCCATAATATTAAAGATGAAGCAACCATGATTCGAAGAAAAGAATAGGTAATGGTTTCAGTTTATGATTTGGTGTAATGAAAGTTTCCGTTTTATAAGTTTTTCAAGTGATGGAATTATGGGTTTCTCTTGACAAATTCAGTTTTATAAGTTTTTCAAGTTTTTGAATTTTGTGTGTCTCTTGACAACTTCAGTTTCTTGAGGTTTACAAGTGTTGTGTTTTTTGTTTTCCAATTGATAAAATTCGGTTTTGTGAAAAACAAAAGGTGTTCTAAAACAAATATCATTACACATTTTTACCGAATGGGCTAGGTCATGTGAGCGAAGAGTTCAAAGTGTAAGATCCAAATCCAAGAATTTTTTTTTATAGGCTAAAGAGCCTTGTAATTATTAATGTTCTAGGATGGACAATCAAAATTAGTTTTATAATTCATGAGATGAAAGGATGGATGGAATGATAATAATATATGATATTATATGATTGTATGCCATTTAGAATTATTGCCAACCCTAAGCTTTGCCATGCATTCCATTATGTATGAGATATAAAATGAAACAGTACAAGATGGTTAATAAATTGCATCGAGATAAGATGGTATTTGGAAAAACTTAAAGACCAAAAGGATTGAGTGGGAGAGGATGCTCATGTAAGAGTCCACGATCTCCATATGTTGGCCTGTTTGCATATGTTGAACTGTTACTCTCCACCGGAGAGCATGAATCCTATATCTTCCATGGATTGGGTCTCCTAAAGACAAATCAACTCATTGGTAGCAAATGTGAACTCCCACTGAGGCATGGTTTGCAACTACCTTTAGTGGATGAATCAAATGGTTACACACTCAACATATTTTATCAATAACCTACCCACTGTAGCTCTATTGGTAAAAGTATGGACCAAATCATGGGGCTTCTAAAAAAGTTAGCCATGAAGGTGATTAGTAGTTTTTTTAGTGGGAGGGTCCCAGTCTTTCTTTTAATGGATAAGATGACCCACCAACACTTAGTCTGTCATAGATAAGAAAAATAATCGTCGTATAAAAAATCTATCATCATGTATACATGCATCATAATTTTATACAAAGTGTAATATTATTGAATAGTATGCTTATTCTTTAATAATTTATATTTTCAGACATAATCACCACAATATGAATCCACTCACATTGCTTTTGACTAATATCACATTGGAAAACAGAGAGAAATTTAATAAATGGAGATGTAACCTTGACATTGTTCTCTAATATGAATGAATTTAATGGTTATTAATGAACAACTAGCCTGCACTTCTGGGTGACAAGTCAACTTTTGAGCAAGTCTATCAACATGAGCGATGGTAGAATGCTAATAAGATTACCAAGTGCTATATTCTGGATTCTATCAACGCAATGTTACAAAAGTAACTTGCAGGCATGAAAAATGTCATTGTAATGGGCCATCACTTAACTGAGATGTTTGGTATGAGGACTAAGTTTGCAAGGGTGAAAGCAATCCAAACCTTTCACAATCTCAGACAAAATCCTAGTAAACTAATACGAGATTATATGCTTAAGGTAATCTCTATAGTTATTGAGGCTGAGATGCTTGGGGTGGATATGGATGCGGAAACGCAGATGATCATGATCATCAATAGCTTAAACTCTTCTTTCAACAGTTTAAGTTAGACTATAAGCTCAACAATAAGGATTACACCTTGAGTCAGTTGATAAATACCCTTCAGAGCACGAAGGAGATATTAAATATCAAGGATAATGGGTCCGAGGCTAATGTAGCATCTTCTTCTAAGCCTAAGGGTAAGTGCAATTAAAAGAAAAAGGGTCCAATGAAAAAGAAAGCCCAGACAGGGGTCAAAGTCCAACCCATGAAAAAAAAAGTCCAAAAATGAAACCAAGGGATAGTGTTTCCACTGTGGTGAGAAGGGCCACTAGAAAGAAAACTGTGCAGTCTACCTTGACTACCTTAAAAGCAAACAATGTAAGGGTTTCCTAAGTTTGTTAGGAACAAGAAATGTGGAATATTCATCTGATTCTTGTATATTAGATTTAGGAGCCACTGACCATGTTTACAATTCTTTACAGGGGTTCTACCAAAGGAAAAGACTACTTAAAGGCCAATTTTAAGTCAATATAGCAAATGGATCCTATGTTTCGGTGGAATTAGAGGGAGTAGTTATTTTAGGGTTTCCTAGTGGTCATAGGTTATATTAAGAGGATGTATATTACATTCCAATGATTGTAAGGTACATAATTTCTATTTTTTAATAAAATCTGGTTATTCCTTATATTTTGAAAATGTTGTTTCAATATATGAGAATAAGGATTTTATTTTTAATGCGATAATTAAACAAGGATTGTTCTTTATAAAACCTATGATAGGCCCACTAAACACCATATTATTAATAAAACCAAGAGGATTTGATGACTCTAACATTAATTCAAAATATTTGTGGCACTTAAGAATGGGTCATATCAATTAGAACATAATTGATAGGTTAGTAAAGGATGGGATCCTTATGGGCTTGGATAATGATCCATTACCCATCTATGAATCTTGTATTGAAGGAAAAATGACTAAGGCCTCATTTCCTTCTAAAGAAAACAGATCTGAATCCACGTTGGACCTGTTACACACTGATGTGTGTGGGCCTATGAAAGTACAAGCTAGAGGAGGTTATGAATACTTCATAAACTTTATGGATGATTACTCTAAACATGGCTATTTATATTTTATGCATAGAAAGAATGAGTTCTTTGAAAAGTTCAAAGAATTCAAAGTTGAAGCTGAGAAGTAATTAGGCAAGCCATTAAAACAAATTTGATCGGATCGAGGTGGTGAGTACTTATCTGGAGAGTTCCAACAATTTCTAATTGACAATGGAATTATGTCTAACTTGTCAACTTCTCGAACCCTCAACAGAATGGTGTAGCAGAGAGGAGGAATATGAATTTATTGAAAATGGTAAGATCAATGATGTCTTATGCTAGCCTTCTAGAATCGTTATGGGGATATGCCATACAAACGACAACTTATCTTTTTAACTTTGCTCCATCCAAATCATTGCCTAAAGCACCTAGGAAGTTATGGACTGGTCGAGTTCCTTCATTACAACACTTAAGGACTTGGGGCTACCTAGACCATGCTTAAGACTTGAATCCATAAATATGGAACCAAGGTTAGAAGTATGTCTATTTATAGGATATCCTACGGGTATACAAGGGTACTATTTTTACAGTCTTTAGGATAGGAAGGTATTTATGTCGATAAATGCGATCTTCTTGGAGGAAGAATTTGTGAGAAATCAAAAAGGAAGAAGTGAAGTAGTACTAAAGGAGTTAGCTATTTCATCCAAACCAAGAGTTGATTTGGATATAGCAGAACAAGATGTCAAAATGAATTTAAAAGTTTAATTAGAAGAGCAGCCTGAACATTAAGTAGTGCCTAAACGTAGTTGGAGGGTTGTGAGACAACCAAACAGGTATCTAGGTCTAGGAGAAGGCATAATTGCCATCTCGGACCAAGAAGAAATGGATTCCATTGCTTATATATAGGCTATTAATGATGTTGATGTAGAAAAAAGGCTCGAGGAAATGGAATCAGAAATAGATTCCATGTACACCAATGAAGTTTGGACCCTTATAGATCTACCACTAAATGTAAAAGTCATAAGGTGTAAATGGATCTAAAAAAGGAAAAGAGGATCAGATGGAAAAGTATAGACTTTTAAAGCTAGATTAGTTTCTAAAGGCTATAATCAAAAAGAGAGTATAGACTATGAGGTGACATTTTCTCCGATTGCCATGCTTAAGTCCATCAGAATTCTTTTGACCAATACAGCCTATTTCAATTATGAAAGATGGCAAGTGGACATCAACCACATTTCTTAATGGGCATCTTGAGGAGACCATTTATATAGCCCAACTAGAAGGATTCGTAGAGCCAGGTAATGAGCATAAGGTATGCAGATTGTAGAGGTCCATTTATGGACTTAAGCAAGCATCTAGGTCTTGGAACATTAGGATTGATAAGTCTATCAAAACCTATGGGTTCATACAAAACCTAGATGAACTTTTTGTTTATAAAAGGATATAAGAAGGTAAGGTTATTTTCCTAATTCTGTATATCAATGACATTCTGCTCATTGGGAATGATGTAGAAACGTTATCTACAGTCAAAGGATGGCTAAATGAATAGTTCTCAATGAAGGATTTAGGAGAGGCTAACTAAGTTCCAGGGATTAAACTTATAAGGATTTGTAAGAACAAATAGATAGCCTTATCTTAATTAACCTACATTGAGAACATGTTTAATAAGTTTTCCATGTAGGATTCTAAGAGGGGTTTCACATCTACTAGACATGAAATTAAACTTTCAAAGGAGCAAGCACTAAAGACCCAAAAGTAGGTCAAACGCATGCATAACATTCCATATGCTTCGGCAGTTGGAAGTTTCATGTATGATATGCTTTTTAATAGACCGACTATCTATTATGCAATGGGACTGGTAAGTAGATTCCAGTCCAATCCAGGAATAGAGCATTGGAGTACAGTTAAGTGCATATTGAAGTTTCTTCATAGGATGAAGAACTTAATTCTTGTTTACTCTAGAAGTAACCTTATTCTGATAGGATATACAAATTTTGATTTCTAATCAGATGTTGATTCAAAGAAATCCACTTCTGGTTCTATATTTGTTTTAGGAGTTGGAGCCATAGTTTAGAGGAGTGTTAAGCAATCTTGTGTTGCTGATTTGACTATGGTGCTGGGTATATTATTGCTTGTGAAGTAGTAAAAGAAGCAGACTGGCACTGTAAGTTCCTAAATGATTTGGAGGTAGTTCCTGAGGCAGAAAAGGCCATTACACTTTATTGTGATAATAGTGGAGCAATGAAAAATTTTAAAGAACCTCAGAACCGTAAAGTTGCCAAACATATTGAGAGAAAGTATCATCTCATAAGGGAGATAATACAATGTGGTCAGGTGAATGTGGCAAAGATTACCATAGAGCAAAACCTTGTTGATCCATTGACGAAGACATTGTCTCAAAAGAGTTTTGAGGGTCACCTAAAAGGGATGGGAATGAAGGAAATGTCAAACTTTCTTTAGGGCAAGTGGGAGATTGTTGGGGTTATGTAAATATAGTGCCCTAGAAAGCAAATGTATTTACATATAACTTAATCTTCTTCTAGTTACTTTTATAACGAAAATATTTATTATTAATAAAACAAAAGAGTTTAGTTTTATATGTATGAGCATAATATAACTAGTCATAAGGTTTTAAGATTCTTTTGTAAGTAATAGACATATACATGCAGATGTATGAGAAACATGTATATTATTATAATCTAAATTAGTTTATTCACATTTGAATAATCATATTGGTCGTCTGATTATGGTTTAGACTATAGTGTTGCGAATTATCTCCATGTAAGTAAAGGAGTTTACTTCAAGGGAATGATAAGTTTCATATCATGATAGTAGTTGACTATCGACAATGGCACTATTAAATGAATCTAGAATCAAGTATGTTTTCTTGAATAAATTGGGTCGTTACTTTAATCTTAAAACATACAACTTAAGCATTCGCTTATTATGAACCATAATCTTGATGAGTGGTGAACTCATATGTGTTTCATTATAATTCTTGATATGATCAGAATGGATTTTTACAAAGTATTAATCTAGTGTCTGCATGTTGGAATTATTAATTGAAACATGTATCAGAGAACATTCACTCAAATAAAGAGTTTACAGTGCTATCATCACTTCTAGATGTTTTAAGGAGATTTGGTGATTAAATTGGCGCCAATAGATTGATGGACTAGCTACCCATCAAGTCTTAACACCAAGATGAGATCTTTTGTGTTAATCACCACATAATGTAAAACGAGAGATCTAGAAAGAAAAAACAACATAAGGGCAAAACGGTAATTTTACCCTTTGTTGTGCGAATGGATGATAGTTTATACTTGTGTGTTAATTGATGTTTTTCTAATTATTTGGAATGTGTTTCTTGCATAATAGGTTATTATTGTTATGTTTTAAGACTTATTTTTTATGTTTTTGTTTAGTTAGATGTTCATGGTTGTTCTTTTATGTTTGATGTTGATTTAGGGTAAGAATTGACCATTTTGATGTAAGAATGGAGGGTGGACACCTTTGTGATTGAGCTAAGGACTAATAGAGGAGAAGAGAAATGAAGGATTTGTAAGATAAGAACCTACAATTGTGGGATTCATGCTAATTCCCACAATCGTGGGATCCCTAACCTACAAAGAGACACAAGTTTCACTTACTTTTAGGTTATTGTGACTATATGTATAAGGGCATAAATTCCTAAGGCCGAAGAGGGGTCATGAGAACTTGCCTCCTTGAGCTAAAATATAAATTGAGAGCCTAGAGAGAGGTGGGGAATCAAAATTTCCGTTCGAAATTGGGCAAAGAGCACACCAACTCTAGATTTCCCAAATTTGGGCAAAGAAGAGGAAAAGCTTGCTTCATCTAGTTCTCATTTAATTTTTTTCTCTTCTAGCATCTTTATTATAAATTTTCTAGTTATTGGGGATGTTAATGACATTATGAGTGGCTAAGTTATTTGTAAAGATTACGTTTGAACTACTTATTGAACTCTTACTTTGTTGACTTGAACGAATGATGCTTTTGATGAATGTTGAGCTTATACCTTCAATATATCGAGAAATTGAGTTGTGTAAATTGTGTAGGGCTGTAAAATGAGAATTGGCGCTCTATAGACCTACATTCATTAAGTTAATTGATTAGATAGGGAGAGATCATGGCTAATTAGTTGATTACCTATAAGATAACTTCATAACTAGTTGAATTAGTGGACTGGTTTTATTTATTGAGAGATTCCTTAATCATTTCCATTTAATCTAGCTAAGGATAATTAATTACACCTTGAGAGAGGGTACTTAATACATTAGGACATATTAGGTGAGGCACAATTTAATTAACAAGGTAGGAGGGAGATAAAATAAGGAAAAAGTGATTTCTAATTGATAAATTTTAAATTCCAAGTTTCTACACTTTTTCTTTATCATTTGTTCATTGTTTGTTTGATTTAGTTTAATTTTTTAGTTTATATTCATTAAAATTGGTTCTCAAACGAAGCAGCGTGAATTAAGTAGTATTTAAACACAGCCTCTGAGGGATCGATGTTTGTTCTTGACTACAATTTACACCCTATATACTTGCGAATTTGAGCGTAAAACTAGTGAATTGGTTTTGCAATCAATAGCCTATAGACAACATTAGGTACAAAGTTCAATTTCAGTATGATGGTTCTTCCTCAAGTAGACGGATAGAGTGAGAGGACTATTCAAACTGTTGATGATATGCTTAGGGCTTATGTTTTGGAGTTTCAAGGAGTATGGGATGAGTATGTAGCTTTTATTGAATTTGTAAACAATAATCATTATCACAGTAGTACTGGTATGGTTCCATATGAGGCTTTGTATGACAGAAGGTGTCGAGCACCTTTGTACTAGGATGAAGAAGGCCTAAGGATTGTTGAAGGCCCATAGTTGATTCAAGATACCGCTAATAAGGTAAAATTAAACCGTAGTAGGATTAAGGCAGCACATGATAGGAAAAAGAGTTATGTAGATTAGCACAGGAGAGATATGGAGTAACAAGTAGGAGACAAGGTATTTTTGAGAGTGTCACCCTAGCTAGGAGTGCTAAGCTTTGGTAAAAAGGGAAAGTTAAACCCTAAATATATCGGTCCTTATAAGATTACTAAGAAAGTTGGACCATTAGCTTACAAATTGGCATTACTGCCAAAAATGTCTCAGATTCATAATGTATTTCATGATAGTATGCTCAGGAGATATTGGTCAGATCCAACACATATATTACTGATATAAGAGGTTGAGATTGCAAACAATTTGAGTTATGTAGAGGAACCAATTAAAATAGTTGGATAATAGACTAAATAATTAAGAAATAGAGTAATTCCTTTGGTCAAAGTCCTTTGGAGGAAACATTCAAGAGAGGAAGCTACATGGGCGACTGAGGAGAATATGAGGAAATAATAACCCCATCTATTTGATCAATTAAGTAAGAATTTCAAGGACAAAATTTCTTAAGGAGAGGAGAGTTGTAATAGTCGGTTTCCAAAACTACTGAGGGTTAGAGTGTTAGAATACTGAGTCATATAAGTTACATCATTATAGAATTAATTTAGTACATTTAGGAGATAATTTTATGAATTCATTCACATGCATGATATTAGCATACAAACATGAATTATGTTTTAAAAAATGCAAAGATTTTATGTGCACTCAATTGACATGTTCTGGGGTATGAAAGTTGCAAAATAATTATGACATGATTGTGCATTCCTAAAGTCTTGTATTTTGATTTACAAATAAATGGAATTGATGGATTACAATTAGCAATTTGGAGTTTATTTATCACAATTGGAAGATTGATGGATTAAAATGTACATTTAGACTAAGAAAATTTTCAAGCAGCAAGATAACTTGACATATGGAAAGTTAGGATGACTAAGCCTATAAAATAAGCGACAAATGGCTTGGAGAATTAAGTGACAAATGGTTTAGGAATTTAATGGAATTTGGCAGCCAAGAAGGAGGATTTGTATCTTGCTTAAATATGCAACAAGTGTCTTTAAAGAAAGAACACTCATTTTACACCTTATGACTTAAAACATTGCATGGTCAACTTCTTTTCTATTTATCTGTATACTCTCTCTTTTTCCTCCTTCTCATTGCCGAAACCCACCTATAACCTGCATCTTTTAGTTTCTGACCTAGTTCTGTACATCACCATCTAAAACTCATGCAAAATCCTTCATAAAGATAGCTATAGATGTAGAACATTGTGACATATACTACTGGTTTTTCTGGTCATGGTTGAACCATCATACTCCCTTAAATGTTCTTGCATATGAGGCTAAGCAAGCTTAACCTTTGAGGTGGCATTCAAGCTAATCAAGTAAGTGAAATGCTGACCTATTGTGGTATATGTTAGCATACTTTTTATTATGGATAATTAGGGATGGATTGAATGTCGTGTTGGTGTTAAAGATGTGTTGGAAAATGAAGAATGAATAGGTACATTTTTGTTCTATTTTTGAATGTACAAAAATAGTAGCCTACGGGCTATTATATGGATGATATAAGTTGGGATTTGAAGAATAATTGATGAGTAATTCATGCTAAAGATAGGTGTTATTAAGGTGTTTTCGAAAATGGAAAATTAGATCTATAAGTGTGTTTGTAAAAAAGTGAATGTTAATGACATAAGTGAGCATAATTTTATAAGCCTTAATGTAACTGTAAGATACCACTCCCATAGAGCATAAGTCCGAACATACCAGAGGATATTCGAAAACATACTCTATGAAAATGTTACATTAAGACAATCAAACTAACTTATTAAAGGCATTAAACATATCATAAGCATTCTAAGTGTTCAATTATTCTCATTTCATTCACAAATATAAAGTCACAAGTCATTACAATTCACAATCCAAATATACCTTACACAACATCCATTTGAGTTCAATCTTAGTACCAAAAATATAACATGAAATGGGAAGCTAATACATAAGACATTTATCCAAACTTCTCAGATTTAGCTGATCAGACCTTTGAGCCATTATTGTCCCTAAAATGTATGTACTAGACTTTTACTATATCACCTTAGTAGCTAAAACTCCCTTAAACCTGGAAAACAAAGTTGCAATTTTTATGAGTTTGCGAACTCAATGAATGAACCATCATTGATGTATTCACTCAAGTTAGATCACAAAATAAGTTATAACCTAATTAAACAAGTATATGAAATCATCTAGCATTGAACACCACATCACATTTCATCATACTTCAACAAGTACATCATGTAAGCTAGCATTGCATATCACAACACATCATCCATTTATTTCAACTGTAATTCACTATTTCAAAAAAATTCAATAATATAATTCATTTCAATCATTTGATTCATGTAGGGATGTATATACGAACGCACATGTGTCTCCATTTTCATTTTGCTTTATTATGACCAAGTGCCTATTAGCCCAATTACTGTCCCGTATCTATTACAGACACCAAGATCATTTATGGCTCGTATCCATTGTGGACACAAGTTGGTGTCATCTAAGCCTGAGGCTCTTTTTCACAATTCTGAGCTCAAAGCTCTTTTCCCACTTCGGCCACTTTGGTCACAACTCTTTTATCTGATCATGTATTTCAATGTGATAAGATACATCATTTCATATGCCACGCTTTCATTTCAGCATACTCATGCCCTAGATCAAGATCCTCAGATCTAAGTCCAACATTTATTAATTAATTGTACATATATTTCAAATTATCATTCAATTTATTCAGAAATACATATAATTTAGTTTACACATCTAAGTTAACTCACAATACACTCTAAAAATGTTATTGCCTCGAGGTTCCGATAATGTCTAGATATTAACAATCACCTTACACATCTATTGTTATACAATACATGCATAGTTCACAAATCACTACTTTGTTTAATCATATGAATATACAATCATGCACATGTGTATGTGCCATGTTTCAATGCATGCTCAATTGACTTTCCAGGTATTTATTCTTATACAAATGTCTTGACAATTCAAACATTATAGCTTGATTTACTCCAAATTCATCAATCATACATTCACCAAACTTTTCTAGCAATATATATTCATACAATTACCCGATTCTTATTCAAAATTACCTCATGATCTTCAATTCTCATTCATTCATGGATAATACACATTACTCATGTCCTTATGATCATGTTTGCATTTATAAAAACACCTTTATTCCTTTGACAGCTCATAATGTCCAGATTTCGGTTCATAGATATCAAAATAGTCTATTCTTTAAGTCATGATGTCAATTATCAACCTAAACTTGTCAAACTCTTAACCAATTAATCAAGCAATAATCTAGGTTCATTCTAAGCCTTAATCAATACCAAATGAACCAATTTAAAGTGACTTTTCCTTAACTAGTTCAATAAGTGCACAAAAAAAATATATCTTTTTAGAACTAGGCCTGCGATTGTGGAGGACCTTACTACGATCGTGACAAAAGCTAGTGCAACAAGCCACGATTGTGCTCTAAGGGCCACTATCGTGTACAATCTTTCCTCCTCAATTTTTCTCGAATTTCACATATTTAGAGACATCACTACCACTTGAATTTTTCCAATATTTATGTATTATAAAACTACTTCATTTCATGCTAGTCTAGCTTCCATATTGGTAACATTAAATCCCACAGAAAAACTACTCATTGCTTCATTACAACTCACTTTATACCATCATACATGCAATCCTAAATTTTCCATATTTGAAAACATCTTAATAACACCTATCTTTAATATAAATTCCTCATCAATTATACCTCAAATCCTAAATTATATCATCCATATAATAGCTTATAAACTACTATTTTCATGCATTAAAAATAGAACAAAAAAAGTAAATAATTCATCTATCATTTTCCAGCACAACTTTGACATCAACACTACATTCAATCCATCCCTAATCAGTCATCATATCACATGCCACGAAGATCAGTATTTCACTTACTTGTTTAGCTTAAATGCCACCTTAATGTATCAAGCCTGCTTTGCCTCACATACATGCAAGATCATCTCAAGAACAAGGTGGGAGTAGGATGGCTTCAGTAAAGACAAGAAGATGACAACAAATTCAACAATGGTTTTATTCTAAAAGTATCTTTATAAAGGATTTTTTTATGGATTTTGGTGTGGAAATTAAAAAAAATTAGGCAAAACACAAAGATATGAGGGGAAAGTGCATTTCGATAGTGAGAGAGAGGAGAAGGAGAGAGTTTCAACATAAACAACAAATGAAGAGATTCTGCCATGTGTGTGTTGTGTGTTATGAGTGGAGAGGACATTTGTCAAGTGTCTAGGCTAGCTACATGTCCTCTATTTAGGTTACCAAATGTCACTTAGTTCTACTACCATATATCACTTAATTTATAGGCTTATTCATCCTAAATTTCCATATATCAATTGTCTTGCTACATAAAATTTTTTCTAGTCTAAATGTGCATATTAATCCATCCATCTTCCAGTTGTGACAAATAACTCCAAATTACTAATTGTAATCCATCTATTCCTTTTATTGGAAAATCAAAATACAATACAATAGAAATAAACAATCATGTCATAATTATTTAGAAAATTTTATATTTGGAACATGTCAATTGAGTGTAATTTTTTTCTAAATTAATATTCATGTGTGTATGCCCATATTATGCATGTGAATGAAATCATAAAAGTCATATTCTAAATGCACCAAATTCATTCTAATATAATATAATTCAGTAATCTAACACTTTAATCCCTCAGTAGGTTTAGAAACTGGCTATTACAATTCTCCCTTCCTTATGAAATTTTGACCTTAAAATTCTTACTTGATTGATCAAACAAATAAGGGTATTGTTGCTTATGTTTTCCTCAATCTCCCACGTAGCTTTCTCTCTTGGATGATTCCTCCAAAGGACTTTAACTAAAGGTATTACTCTGTTTTTTAATTTATTAGTCTAATATCCAACTATTTTAACTGGTTCCTCCACATAACTCAAATTAGTTACAATCTTAACCTCCTGTCTCAATAATATATGTGCTAGATCTGACCAATATCTCCTAAGCATGCTAACATGAAATACATTATGAATCTGAGACATTTTTGGCAGTAATGCTAATTTGTAAGTCAATGGTCCAACTCTCTTAGTAATCTCATAAAGACAGATACATCTAGGGCTTAACTTTCCCTTTTTACCAAACTTTAGCACTCCTCGCCAGAGCAACACTGTCAAAAATACCTTGTCTCCTACTTGGTACTCCATATCTCTCTTCTGCTGATCTGCATAACTCTTTTGCCTATCTTGAGCCTCATTAATCATTTTGCAAATCAATTTTACCTTGTTAATCGTATCTTGACTCAACTCTGGGCCTTTAGCAATCCTTAGGTCTTCTTCATCCCAATACAAAGGTGCTTAACACTTTCTACCATATAATGCCTCATATGGAGCCATACCAATACTACTATGATAGTGATATTGTATACAAATTCAATGAGACCTACAAATTCATCCCATGCTCCTATAAACTCCAAAACACAAGCCTTAAGCATATTCTTAATAGTTTGAATAGTCCTTTCACTCTGTTTGTCTGTTTAAGGATGAAACATTGTACTAAAATTTAGCTTTGTACCCAATGTTGTCTATAGGTTACCCGAAAATCTTGAAGTAAATCTAGGATCTCGATATCATACAATAGACACTAAGACTCTATGTAATCTCACTATCTTATCTACATATATCCAAGCTAACTGATCTAGTGTGTTATTCTCTCTAATAAGTAAGAAATTAGCTAATTGTTTTAATCTATCAACAATGACCCAAATCGTTTCATGTTGTATTAAAGTTCTCGACAAACCCACAATAAAATCCATTGTAATCCTCTCACATTTCCACTCTAGAATGGGTAATGACTGCAATTTGCCAACTGGTGCCTGATGCTCTTCCTTAACTTGTTAGCATGTCAAGCATCTGGCAAAATATTCATCCGCTTGCTTCTTCATCCTTGGCCATCAAAAATGTTGTTTCAGAGTATTATACATCTTGGTAATATAAGGATGCATAGCATAGGCTACTATGTGTGCTTCCTCCAAAATTTCCTTTCTCAAACCATCAACATCTGGTACACATAATCTCTTATTCAATCATAATGTATTATTTCTCAACTCAAACTTAGAACTCATATTCTATTTTATCTTCTCTACAATCTTTACTACTTCTGCATCATTACTTTGAGCTATTGTGATCCTTTCATATCATATTGGTCTAAGCTTTAACATAGCTAACAATGCTTCATTCTGTCCCAAACTTAGCTCAACATTTAGTTCTCTCAATTAAACTAGATTTGGTAACCTCGATGCTTGAATTTGTGCTACACTACTATTAGATTTCCTACTTAATGCATCAACTAGAACATTGTCCTTATCTGGTTGATACTCTATTATGCAATCATAATCCTTAAGCAACTTAATCCACCTATTTTGTCTTATATTAAGTTCCTTTCCACTGAACAGATATCTCAAACTTCGATGATCAATAAAAATCTAAAACATTTCATTATATAAATAATGTCTCCAAAGTTTCAAAGCAAACACTATTGTAGCAAGCTCTAAGTCATGAACTGGATAATTGAACTCACAAGGCCTTAGCTGTTTCGAATCATAACTAATCACTTTACCATACTGCATCAAACCACACCTTATCCCCTACTGTTAGGCATCACTGTATATAATATATCCTCTAGATCTAGATGGAATAGCCAACACTAGTGTTGTAGTTAATCAATGTTTTAACTTATTAAAGCTCCTTTGACATTCGTCAGTCTATTGAAAAGGTACGTTCTTTCTCAAAAGCTTTGACAAAGGGGCTAAGATCAATGATGACCCCTCAACAAACCTCGTAGAGTAACCTGGTATCCCAAGAAAACTCCGAATCTCTGACACATTACTAGGTGCTTCCAATTTCATCATGACCTTAACGTTCATTGGGTCTACCTATAACTCATCAAGCTATTCAAATTTGTAATAGCCAACCTTGTCCTGATCTCCATATTTAATCCATCCTCAAACCACCTACAATTATCTTTCCCAGCTAGGATCAGAGCAGCAACATACCCCATTAATTCATTAAATTATACCTCATACTTAACTGTTGGAGTTATGTAAATATAGTGCCCTGGAAAGCAAGTGTATTTACGTGTAACTTTATCTTCTTCAGTTACAGTTTTGTAATGAAAATATTTATTATTAATAAAACAAAAGAGTTTTGTCTTATCTGTGTGAGCGTTAAATATCTGGGCAAAAGGTACCAAGATTCTTTTGTAAGTAATATACATATACATAGAGATGTATGGGAAACATGTATATTATTAGAAT
>JAOQMP010078662.1:0-18758 GCA_027563575.1 Erythroxylum pedicellare | reverse complement strand
AACGGAATTGGGTATATTAGCGGGCCTATTTCATCTTAGTGTCCGTCCGCCCCAACGTTTATACAAAGGATTACGTATGAGAAATATTAAAATTGTTCTTTCTACTAGTATCACTGCTGTCATTTTTACAGCTTTTGTTATTGCCGAAACTATGTGGTGTAGTTCAGCAACCACCCAATGGAATATATTTTTCTTTATTGGATGAATTGACTTCGTGATCTTATTGAATCGTAAGAGAATAAAGAGTGTTCTTATCCATTTTATCAATTATTTAATGCTTAT
Organism: Erythroxylum pedicellare; assembly: GCA_027563575.1. Taxonomy (NCBI): domain Eukaryota; kingdom Viridiplantae; phylum Streptophyta; class Magnoliopsida; order Malpighiales; family Erythroxylaceae; genus Erythroxylum; species Erythroxylum pedicellare. The sequence continues at coordinate 18,476 of JAOQMP010078662.1, read as the reverse complement.
TATAGCTATCGCAGCTGCTGAAGCAGCTATTGGGTTGGTTATTGCTTCGTCAATTTATCATAACAGAAAATCAATCCGTATCAATCAATCCAATTTGTTGAATAAGTAGAATTAATGATATAAAATAAAATATCGCTTTTCTTCTTTTTCTTTTTATTTATTATTTATTGTTAATATTATCAAATTTAAATATAATATGCCTGGACCGAATTAGCATATTTTTTTGTTTTACGCCTCGTAACTCTTCCTCAGCCAGGCTTAGGCAACATAATAGAGCAAGTACAAGTATTAGTAGCATAGTAAAAATGTGTTCTTCGTCATTAATATGTTTGCTCGTGGTAATTGTGGCCTCTCGGGTCTGTACAACAGAAATGAGGAACAGAAAATCTATATCAAGTAACGGTCTAATCGATAGAAAGTTTCTCTAGCCCTTTGTTAATCAAAGATAAAATTCCAAAAAAATTAGAAATGCCAAAATGTGAACTAGGAAAGATTGGTTGACTAAATATGAACCGAAGACTAAATCTTGATATACCTCATACAAATACTTTTTGGTTACCACAAGATATATTGGCAACTGCGGACATTTTTTGTAAGATTTCATCTATTAATAAGTTTCTATTCCAACACGGAATGAAAGAAAAGGCTCTTCGCCACCTGAGGTTGTAGTATGTTACAAGAGTTGGGTTGTTCGCCCATTAAAGTGGTATGTGAGCTGGGTTCAGAGCCATCGTTAACCATTGGTCGTTAAGGTTTATTCTCAAAATACCGATATCCACCGTCGTGGCAATAAGCGCATGATTTGGTAATACGCCAATTTGTGCACTATTATTGGATAAAATTAAACTTGGTTCTATCTTATCACATCCATTTTATTTCAAATTGATTTGAAGATTATTCATGTATAAGTTCTTTTATTTGATTTATTCCAATTTTATTCTGGACAGACCATATTGTGCTCTATCAAAATTTCCATATTCAGATAAGATATCCAATTAGATATCTGTAAATTATGTTATGGGGATTTACATATACTCATAATTTTTACTATAATTGAAATTGAGAAGGACTTTTTTCTATTGAAAAGAATCAATATATAAAAATGGAATTCATCCTTTTTTTTTTCCTTTCCATTCATTTGGATCTCTTTTGATTTGTCGATTTTGCCCGGATCCTCCTTTTCTTCTAAAAAAAGGGAAGAAGCAGGATTTTCTTCAACGGATGCCTTTTGTTCCTGTTTATTCCCCTTCATTACGAAAGTTGTTTCTATTTCTACATTTGTTTCTTCCTCCTTTTCTTCTGTTTCTGAGGTTTCTTGCAGTTTTTTAGTAAAAATGGGTGACGGTATTCTGCCTAAAGAGTAGACATAGGTAATAAATAAGAGAATACCAAAGATTCGAGCCAATTTATATAGATATAGAAGAAGAGGTTCTCTATTGATTCAAATGTTGTACCTATAGGATAGGGATAGCGAAAGAGGAACAAACCGAAGATCTCATATAATACTTTTTTTTAATTGAAAAATCAATATGATTTTTCTCCAAGAGCTCACATCAATGGGAAGGTTTGGCACCTCGATGTCAGATCTTTGCCACTTGGGGTTATAGTATGTTCCAAGAGTTAGGCTATACACCCATTAAAGCGATACGTGAGCAGGGTTTAGAACGTTGTGAGACAGTTCGATCCAGGGTACTCCCGGGAATAGATCCAACAGAGACGAGGTGGGGCCTGTAGCTCAGAGGATTAGAGCACGTGGCTACGAACTATAATGTCAGGGGTTTGAATGCCTCCTTGCCCACAACTGGCAAAAAATGGAAGGACCTTTCCCTCTGGAGGTAGGAAAATCATGATCGCGATAGTAGACCCGAAGCTATGGAGCTTGGTTATGGGTCTTTTGTTGAAATAGAATGGCCTTCCTTTTTCTTCCTTTTCTTTTTATTTGTTATTTATCATTAATAGTATCAAATTTAAATATATTATGCCTAAAAACCTAGTAATAGGTTCTTCTCTCCATCGGACCAATAAGGTCGTTATACTCATTACTAAACTTGTTAAAGAGATGAAATATAACCAAGGTATATCTTGTTTTATCAGAGATTAAGTCGATCATCAGAAGAAGAATTAGGCCAAAAATTAGGATACATTCTGAAAAAAGAAAAAATGTGAATGGTAATTGGATTGATGATAAAATAGAATCCTTGGTCATGAACAGTGATTCGATTGATGATAAAGAAAGAGAATTCTTGTTTCAGTTCTCCAACTTAACGACAGAAAAAAAAAAAGGATTGATCTAATTCGATTGAGTCTGACTCATTATCATCTGAGTTATTTCAAAAAGACTTGCCATGCTAAGGAGGAAGGGGGAACAAGCACACTTGGGGAGTGCAGTACAACAGAGAGTTGTATGTTGCATTCGGGAAGGATGGATCACTCCCAAAAAGGAATCTATTGATTCTCTCCCAATTGGTTGGACCGTAGGTCGAAGAAGCTATACAAGGGTTTTGCCAAGCTTGCTCAGATCAGATGGTACCTAATCTAATAATAGGGATCTAAGCTAAGTAATTTTATAAATTCAATTTGAATGGTTAAATTCAAAAGTCTTTGCAGAAAGATCTATAAAAGAACTGATACAGTTTGATTTCTCATTATTTTCATGAATTCGGAAATATCAAAATAAAAAAGAGATTTGTATATTCTGTCCAAAAAAAAGGGAAGAATGATTATTTACTTGAAATAGTTTCCAAATAGGTGTTGTAAACAAGAAATTAATGAAAGAGACAAAGAAAAAGCTATGTTATTCAAAACAATTTTACCCAATTTCTTTAGAGATATCTATGCATCATCCAAAAAATGATTTTTATGAGTTGTAGCAAAGAAAAAAACTTCATAGAAGTCGAAATATGAAGAAATATGCCTAGATATTTGAGTCTATGGATTCTAAAGCTACAAAGATAGTTATTAAATCGTTAGCACCGCATAACCTTATAGAGTAGTTGTTAATACGAATAAGAGAAACTCTGTTATAGCCATTTCTGTACATTCGAATCTACTTTGTCTATGAACAAGGAAGCTATAAGTAATGCAACTAAGAATCTCATGGAGAGTTCGATCTTGGCTCAGGATGAATGCTGACAGCATGCTTAAGACATACAAGTGGGACGGGAAGTGGTGTTTCCAGTGGTGGACGGGTGAGTAATGCGTAAGAACCTACCCTTGAAAATCCTTAATTGATGGGCTAGTGTGAGCTTATCCATGCGGTTATGCACTCTTCGAATAGGAATCCATTTTTTTAAAGATCCTGGTTCTAATTTTTACCTCTTCCTGTCCCGTTGAATCAAACCTTTTCTTGCCATAATATTTCACTTACTATTAGTTTATCATGGGCAAGGACATTATTGCTGATATAATAACCTCTATATGAAATACTAACATGGATAAAAAAGGAACTATTCGAATAGCATCTACTAACATCACCGAAAACCTTATCAAAATACTTTTGCGAGAAGGTTTTATTGAAAATGAGAGAAAACATCGGGAAGCAACAAAAATTTTATGGAGTTAACCTTATCAATTGCTTCTGTTGTATCAAGTATCATTTCAACGATCAACTTCTCCCATAGTGATATCTATGCTATCTAGTATTGTCATAATATTAGCCAATTTCATTCTTTTTGGAGCAGGCTCAATGGACAATGGGGATGGAATAGCTGTTGGCTGGTTAGGACATCCTATTTTTAGAGAAATCAAATCATACATAAATGATAAAAATTTCAAAGGCCCTGAAAATGCTATGAGGTGCTCGAAAATGGTTGAGGTAGTTGAATAGGATGATCACTAATTAGACAACATATTATTTCGAACATAGGAATTGCTAAGAGTAAAATTCAAGAAAAAGATCCAATTGTATGGGAAATACTTCAATAAGTTATACAGGGACATCCTATATTGATGAATAGAGTGCCTACTCTGAGTTATTAATATTAAAAAATAGAAAAAAGATACATTCTTAAATAATCCATAATTAAATGATACATAGTGCAAACCAGAGACCTCGCCTGTGAAGTAAATCATCGCACCTATGATCTAACCAATTGGAAGAGAATCAATAGATTCCTTTTCGGGAGCGATTCATCCTTTTAATTTTTCTAGATGGATGGGATAAGGTACAAATCCATCTGATACATAATTTAAATATGGAAATTTATCCTCTAAAAAAGGAAATAATGAATGAATTGATTGTAAATTATGAGATTTTACTCTTTCTGACCTGTCTGAAGAAGATACATTCGCCATGATATATCTGATCCATGCATAATATAATACAAATAGATACAAATTTTTTAATGCTACTTTGTATCTGGAGTTTGAAGAAGGGGAAGGAGAAGGAGTCCTCAACTTGAAACAGATAGAGAGTATTTATTCAATCACATAGTTTGGGCTCCTAGAATATGGCGCCCTTTGTTTTTACCCCTTTACTTTCTTGTTACTTTAATTTGAACTTATTAGTCAATTCATTCACATAATATCTCGAATAAGAAAAAAGGGGGATCGCACAATCAGATAACTCAAAAAATTCAATCTTTATTTTATTTTTGTTTTGGTTTGGGAATTGGTTGGAATGTGTTCTTATCTATTAATAAGGTTTTGGTTCACACGACCTATTGTGTCAAATGTTTGTCAAAAAGCGTTTGTAACTAATCGTGTAGGGGATTTTGGTTATGCTCTTCTACATCTTATGGCTTCCTGTTCCTTCATTTGGCTTATGTTCTTCATGTAGCATTCAGATCGAATGACTTTATGAAATTAAGTCACTACTTCCACATATTAGGGGTAATATAGGAGACATCTCTATTTTTATTTTTCCCTTGGGGAATCTTTAGAATTACCACTACTTAACTTTCAATTCGCCTCAGTTTTCATTCTATACATGCCAAATCATGAATTAGTAACTACATCCAATCTGCAACCTTCTATTTCTCCAAGCAAAGCTCTTCGCATCGTAATACCGATTGTGTCGGCTTGACCTTTCATAAATGGAGACAGAATAAAGCGTCCATAATAAAGACGGTTGCTGTAAATCAATAAACCAAGTACTACACACAGATTTATTGGATTTGTTGTTAAAATATCGATATTAAACCCAAAACTCCCAACAGACGGCCAATGACCCAAGGAAATGAAAGAATCAGTTAAAAAAAGAGGACGAGTTCCCAGTTTTGCCAAGTTTGAATCCATTTTCTATTGTTTCTCTTTTCCAATTTATTATAATTAAAAAAAGATGAGGGGGAATAATAGTCACAAATATTGAATTGTATCTTTAATTTTCTTCACCCCTATATATTAATAACTAAAATGAAAAAAAGGGAATGTCAGCATATCTGGGAAAAAACGATTGATCTTTATTAATAGACATGCTTTATTACTCACCGTATGAAAGCAATACTCTAACTACTGAGTTAAGTAGGTCATTTATCATCATAAAGAGAAAGAAATGGAACTCATTGCATCGATGGATTATAAATGTAATATCATTTATAATCAATACTGATCAAACGGATCAAAGAAATAAGTAGGATGTTGGATCATGTAATATCTATCTTGATAAGAAATTGTCGACATAATAAAATACAAATTTGATATTTAAATTTTAGTTTCATTTTTTAGGGCTATAGGACTCGAATTGTAGACCTTCTTAGTAAAACAGATCAAACTTATTATTATCAAAATGATTCAAACTATTTCAAAGACCCAACATGCATTTTTTCTTTTTGCATTAGGCTCTCATATTTGAAATGGATTTATATCTCCTTTCCATTTCCATTTAAGAGTTCTTATGTGTTTCATTCCCCTTTAAGACCCCAAAAAATGAACAAATTCATTTTCTTAGGAACACATACAATTACAAAAGACTTTCACGTTCTTCCTTTCGGGAAGGGAGGGTTAGGAAAATCCTATTGATTGCAGCTTTCTCCAGACCTCCTAGAAAAGCATGAAAAATAGGCTCGAATGGTACGATCTGGGGATCTAGAAATATTTTGTGATGAATGTACAGGAAAATCCTCTTTGGATTTACCCAAGATCTTTGGAATTCATTTATTTCTCTTAGGGGTGGCCATTTAAATTGAATTGAATTCATATTCTAAATTATATTTGATTCGAGTAATTTTATCGTAATGCATGACTACTTAACAGGGGGATTCACCGCAAATATTAGTCTGGCTCATTATTGTCAAGATAATGGTTTACTTCTTCACATCCATCGCGCAATGCATGCATTTATTGATAAACAGAAAAATCATGGTATACACTTTCATGTAATAGCTAAGGCATTACGTATATCTAGCGGTCTGCATTGAATCCCTTACAAACTAATGGATGTAAACAAATAGCATGCCCTTCCACTAAAATGGGTTGGAATGCCTGGATACCTAATCTATATAGAGTAGTAGATAACAACAGAGCCCAAAAATTGATGTGTATTCGAATCATAGGAGAGAGTAATCGACAATTGTTGATCAGAAAAAGAAAGCATGTTATATTTGGAGAAACAGTAGATTTCAAAACTTTTAGAAATCTAAATTACAGTGGAAGCAATATATCCAAATCATCATGCCAATCTATTCATGATATGGTATAAGGATAATAATAAACATAAACAAGATAGAGATTATATTACCGACTCCTTTGCTACAGCTTTAACTCCTTACAGCGTTATCCTATCCTAGACAACATATCCTCTCCTAAGTGATGTATGCTCTTTTTCTTGTTATTGTTTCCACTTCTCGATATTGTATCCTCGACCAATCCGATCTACCACTTATTATTTTTGGATAACTTGGTTAACAAGATCCCTTGGTGGGAAAGGAGAAGAAAACTTTGGAGGAGAATTTTCTTAGAAGAAAGAAGATCAAGAATGAGACACTCCCATGTAATTTTCGATTTTCTCCTGCAAGATAGGAGAGAGAGTGATAAAAATGTAAGAAACCCTTCTTACTTAATCACACTTTCGGTTAACAACAAAGGAAAGAAGAGTTTTCCAACCAATGCATCATTTCTACATTTAATCAATCATAAAGAAGCCATTAAATGAGACTCTTCTAATTTCTCTTTAAGATGTCTCTATGAAAAGTCTATTAACCTAAATGAAACCTATAAATTTCGTTTTTGATGATAAAATAAGGAAGATGGTCCATCCAATGTACATCTTTCTTCTTTAGTCCAATGAATGCTAATAGGTTACATGCTATCATTACAAGATAACCATTAAACTATTTAATGGTAAGATCATTACTCATTTTAATGATGATAATGCGTGATAAATACCATCTTTATTTAGCAATTCAATACCAAATGTGTAGCTACACGTTCAGCCCAATTGAAAAATGAAATTGCACTTTACTTTCTTTAAAAATTTTGTTTTAATTTAATTAATTCAATTAATCAAATTAAACCAAAGTCTAGCCCATTTCTAAATGTACATTTGGGCTTCTAACTGACCATTAATTAGTGCAAGCCCAACATTCAATTATGGGCTTCTAAAACCTCCATTTATATTTCTTTCTTAGCTTGATAACCTTCCTTGAAGTCAAGTGAGGAATCTTATTAGACTTAGATAATTCAAGCTCCAATAAGCCCATAATTAATTTAATCTCATTAGAATAAATTCTAGTAACTAAATATCATTCCACTAAAGATAATTAGTTGAACTCTTGAATTTTTAAATATTATGAGAACACATATTTCATGTATAATTGTAAACCCTCTTTTGAACCTTATTATAGCCATCTGCATAACAAAGAGTAAAATTACGGTTTTGCCTTTACGTTGGTTTTTCCTTCTAGATCTCTCGTTTTACTTTATATGGTAATTCACATATAAGATCTCATCTTGGTGTTAAGACTTGATAGTTAGCTAGTCCATCAAACTACTGGCGCCAGTTTAATGACCAAATCTCCTTAAAACATTTAGAAGTGATGATATCACTATAGACTCTTTATTTAAGCGAATGTTCCCTGATATATGTTTCAATTAATAATTCCAACAAGCAGACACTGGATTGATGCTCTATAAAAATCCATTATGATCATATTAAGAATTATAATGAAACACATATGAGTTCACCACATCTCAAGATTGTGGTCCATAATAAGCAAATGCTTAAGTTGTATGTTTTAAGATTAAAGTAACAACCCACTTTATTCTTTAAAACATACTTGATTCTAGATTCATTTAATAGTGCCATTATTGATAGCCAACTACTATCATGGTATGAAACTCATCATTCCCTTAAAGTAAACTCCTTTACTTACATGAAGATAAATCTCAACACTACAGTCTAAACCATAATCAAACTACTAACTTGATTATTCAATTGTGAATCAATTAATTTATATTCTAATAATATACATATTTCCCATACATCTCTATGTATATGTCTATTAATTACAAAATAATCTAGGTACCTTTTTAATGCTCATACATATAAAACCAAACTCTTTTGTTTCATTAATAATAAATAATTTCGTTACAAAACTGTAATTGGAAAAAAATTAAGTTACATGTAAATACACTTGCTTTCTAGGGCACTATATTTTCATAACTCCAACATTTTTGTCATCTTGCTTATTAAAGGGTAATTTTGTCATCTTACCTAATAAGCAAGATTCACATGGGTCATATGATTCACAATCAAATGACCCTAAATTATCACACTTGTGTAGCTTAGTCATGTATCTCTCATATTTTGGATCCCCATCCAAAACCATATTACTCACTCTTCGCATCTTCAATGTGTGTGACCCATTAGGTTCCCCGTTATGTTGGTCACTTGAATTAACACTTAATTCAAGCAAATCAATGGTTTGACTATGAACCCTTCCACAAATAATGTTCCCGTGAAATTCATCCTTTCATCATTATACCTCACTTGGTTCAGGGTATGGTTAAATTGTCAACTCCACTAGAATGACTACATCACATCTAGCCTAAGTGATGTTATCTCTTATCCCCAAGGCTCATTACTTAATTGGATATTTCACTGAAGACTATCTTCATAACATTTCCACTATGGCTAGAGATTCCTTAGTAATGACCCCGATAGGAGGTTGTGGGTACCATCCCCTTCTATCAGCAGTGATGAATCCTTTATTGGCTACTCAATTATCTTCTAATACCTTAAGCTGTACTCAATTGCCACCCTGTGACAAACCTCTAAGAGGCAACAAGTACAGGATTAGTATCCAAGATATCCTTGAGTACCTCAAGTCTAAGGATATTTGCATTATTGCTATAATGAGACTATCATTGACATTAGAATAGATTATCCATATGCTTATCTCATAGAAGGTCATTCAATGTACTTACTACTCTTAGCAAGCATCCACATTTTAACTCTAAATAACTCATGCTTACAGCTTATGAGATCCACTGCTTGATCTAATCAAAGAGTATAACATATGCTAGTCTGTTTAGATTAATAATGTCCCGCCTCATTAATCCTATGACTAGGGATAATTTAGAAACCTCTAAGAGGCAACGAGAAATGGAATCAAAGGACAGTATTAGTATCCAAGATATCCTTGAGCACCTCAAGTCTAACGATATTTGCACCATTGCTATAATGAGAGTATCATTGACACTAGAATAGATTATCCATATAATTGTCTCTTGGTAGGTCATCCAATGTACTTAGTAATCTTAGTAAACATCCACATGTTAACTCTAAACAACTCATGCTTACAATTTATGAGATCCATTGCTTGATGTAATCGAGGAGTACAATATGTGCTGGTATGTCTAGATTAATAATGTCTTACCTCATTATTCTTATGACTAGGGATAATTTAGATGCTAACATAATTACACTTGATAGGAATCTCATTATCATGATATCATTATAGTTTCCTTTATGCTATCTAATGTATTAAGGACTTCATTAATTCGAATTAAGATCACTATCAATTCACAAAGAACATGAACATTAAATTAATGAAAATGTCTTTTTATTAATCAAAAAGATTTGTACAATAAGTGTTAAAGGTGATTGCCTTTATAGCACTTCTCTAACAAGATGTTGATATATGTAGATTATATTATGTTTTTGTAGAATTTAAAGTTTGCTTTAAAGTATTTCTTAGATGATTATCTTATTTATAGGCTTAAAATTGTGATATTGTTAGAGTTTCTATGTGTTCTAAGTGTTTGATTGTTAATTTTAAGTTTGTATGGAAATAGGAATGTGAAGATAAGAGAAGATATTAGTTCATGGAGGTTGGTCATATCTGCGACAATCAAACAACAATTCTAGTAAATTTCAACTTTTTTAGCTCGCTAATTTTTTAGTCTTTTAAGTCTAAATACCTATTTAAGAACAAGAAAAAAACCCAAAAAAATGTAGCAACCACTACATCAAAGAAGATCAAGAGGAGACATCAGGAAGAACTTCATAGGAATTCTAGAATTCTAGCTTAAGACACAAACTAATTTTACTTCTTTTCCTTTTATTTCTTTCAATGTATTGGATGTTTGTTTGGATTTCTAAGATGTTTATCATGAATATGGGTTTCTAGATCCGTATTAGGGATTGTTCTTGAATTATTTTGTAAACCTTATTTCTTGTTAAATTCAACATATTGATGAATGTTTGTGATAATTGTCGTGCATAAACTTGACAACAAATCAAGAGAGTGAGTCAAAGTAATTAATGTTAAGATGTGCAAAGAGAGTTGTTAATACGCCTACAATTATCATATTAATGAATAATTAAAGAGAGATCTTAATTATTAAATTAATTATCTATAGGATTGATTCAATTTTAATTGAATAAGTTAGGAGTAGTTTGTGAATGGAGAGATTACAACTCCATGAATATTGAATTCAATTAGGGTTACTTAATTAGATCTTGGGAGAGAGTAACCAAAACTTTTGGATATACTGAATCAAACATAAATTGAATCAACAAGATCAAAGGCAACAAAATAAGGATGGAATAGTTCCTAACTCTTCAACTTTGATCAACCTCAAATTCATTTACAGCTCACTTATCAATTGCTTAATTGTTTTGTCTTATTTGTTATTTTACTTTCAATTAATTATTTTAATTCAAATCAAAGCCTTAGTACCTTAGATAAAGTTCTTATTCAAATTGTTACCTATCTATAGTCCTCATGGGAATGATACCCTTAATACGACTAAGATACGATTCATCTATTTGAGGTATTGAGAGTTTAATATATATTTATATAACTTGCTCAACAAGTTTTTGGATTAATCAAAAAAAGGTCATAATGCTCATCAACTTCACAAAAAAAGAAATAGAAGAAGTAGTGTTTAACACTAGCCCCAATAAGGCCCCAATTCTAAATGGACTAAATGCTTACTTTTTTAAGAAAACTAAAGACTTGTAAGTGATGTTGTCATTTAGGCTATCCTTGAATTCTTTTTTTCTTAGGAAAAAATGCTCAAATAAATCAATAAGAACCTCGTTTCTTTTATTCTTGAATACTCTAATCCCTTATTGATGCAACACTATAGACATATAGTCTATCACGATGTTCTATATAAAATTACATCTAAAATTCTAATAAATAAAATTGACAATCATCTTGAGCTTCCTAATCATAACTAATTAAGGGGCTTTTCTATAAAGAAAAATTATTAGAGATAACATCTTAGTTTCTCAGGAGTTATTTAAGAACTAATATAGGAAACTATTAACTAAAACTTTCTAAATTAAGGTTTCTTTCTGTAAGGCATTTGACATGATTAAAAGGATCTTCCTCTTTTAATTTTTTTCATATATGTCCACTCAATAAATCCAACAACATGTTATAACCATCTCCTACAGTATCATAGTAAATGGTGAACCTCCAAAAATGTGCAATGAAGCCAAAGAGCTAAGCCAAGGTTTATCTAGACTTATAAAAAGAAACATTAGTAATGGAAGAGGCTTTAATTATCACTTAAACTACAAAAGGCCCTAGCTTTATAATTTATCCTTTTTGGATGATCTATTACTCTTTCAACAATCTGACATTATCTCCCTCAATGTCCTAATGGACTTTATAAAAATTTTCAATATCTTTTTAGGTTTAGTTATTAATCACTCTAGTAGCTCTTTCTTTATTTCTACTAGTAACATAGGAGAAGCAGAATAATTTGCTTAATTAATAAGAATACAGTTACAGTAGTTATATGAAACCATTAGGTGACCTACCCTAGGAACTCTTCATCGATTTGTTTTGCATGCTCAGAATCCTAGAAGATGAAAGATCATATTAGAATGTTAAGGAATCTAAATCCTTAAAACCCCAATCTTAAGACGCCACAAAGGTTGATCACTCCCTTGACAAGTCAAATTTGTATTCCACCAAGAACATAAAAGAACAAGCAAAGCTTACTGGAAAATAATTCAATTTTTATTAATAGTGCTAATGATCTCATAATACATCAAATGTTTAAATAGGCATCATAATATTATAATCATATAAGCAAAGGGTTTTCTTACCTATTCCTAGTTCATACCTAAGTAGGAAAGACCTAAATAAGAAAGGGAATCCTTAATTTGCAGATACAAATTAGTTATGAATGTGGATATCTCCTAAATTAAGAAAACATTCTAATTTATGAAGACATGAATGAAATTATAAAGGAACAAGTCTTGGGCTTTATTAAATCAAAATAACTAGCCCACTTGTTGATGCATCTTAATTATACAAATTGGGCTTCCTTCAAACCCATACGTGATGATCAGCCTTGTATCTTGGATTCCAAGCTTGGTTCACCATATGCTAATTCTTTTCCAACATCTTATACATGAAGATAAGAAATTAATCTTGGTAATGCCTTAGCACCTTCAACAACAACCTCCTTTTCTTGCATCTCTATGATTAATCCTTGCAAAGCTCCTTTCATTTGTTTTATTCTTGCTTTAGTCATTGAACCTCCAATTCCTTGCAACGAGTCTTGGGAAAATTTTTTAACAACATCTAGAGCCATTCTATTAGTATTTTGAAACCCATCATTCCACCCCTCCTTAAAAGGATTCATCCTCGAATATCCTACATCAAATAAAGATAAATCAACAACATTAAAAGTAGCACTAACGTTACCATAGTTGCTTGACAAATCAAGCTTGTAGGGATTGTCATTGATCCTTGCCAAGACTTGAAAGGTCGATCTCCTCTAGGTTGCAGTTTGGACTTCCTTTGTGTAAGAAATCATTCCTCCCTCATATGCACCCACACCCAATCTCCAGGTTCAAAAACAACTTTACATGCTCCTTGTTAGCTTGTTTTACCTATTGCTCATTTTTCCTTTCAATGTTAGCCCAAACTTTGGCATGTAAATCCTTCATAAAATCTTCCTTTTTATTCCCAAAAAGATTAGTATGTTCATCAGTAGGCAAAGGTAAAATATCCAAAGGAGTTAAAGGATTAAATCCATATACAACCTCAAAAGGTGAAAACAAGTAGTAAAATTAACGGACTTGTTGTAGGCAAACTCAATATGTGGCTAACACTTTCCCTATCATTTTAAGTTCTTATGTATGATAGCATGCAACAAAGTAGTGAGTGTCTTATTAACAACTTCAATTTGACCATTCGTTTAGGGATGTGCAATAGTATAAAACAAGAGTTTTGTTCCTAACTTCGTCCATAAAGTGCGCCAAAAGTGACTTAAGAACGTAACATCTCTTTCACTAACAATTGTCTTGGGCAAATCATACATTCAATATGAACCATTTTGGTAAACTGATCAACAACAACAAATATATTGTCGTTACCACTTTAAGACCTTAGTACACTTATAACAAAATCCATAGAAATATCAATCCAAGGTTGAGTAGGCATAGGTTATAGGGTATATAAACCGTATGGTTTTACTTTAGACTGTGCTTGCTTACGTGTTATACACTTGTCATAAACACATTACCTTTCATTTTAGGCTAATAAAAATGTTCATGCTATATATCCAAAGTCTTTTAGACACCAAATGCCCCATCAAACTGCCCTCATAGGTCTCCCTAACAAGTAACCCATGAATAGAACTAGTACGCACACACAATTTATCTTTCTTAAATAGAAATCCTTCATGCCTATAAAATTCACCAAACGCACACTTAGAAAAAACATCCTACACTTGGCCAAAATCATAATCATTTGCATACAATTTTTTAACCAATTCAAAACCAAGTAGCTTAGTTTGTAAAGAAGTAATTAATGTGTACCTTCTAGATAACGCATTATCCATGATGTTATCCTTTTCATGTTTGTACTTGATGACATAAGGAAATGTTTCTATGAACTCCATCCACTTGGCATGCCTTTTATTAAGCTTAACTTAGGATTTCCCAAACTTTAAACTCTAATGATCATATTAAATGATGAATTCCCTTGGACACAAGTAGTGTTGCCATATTTGAAGAGTTCTTACTAATGCATACAGTTCTTTATCATAAGTAGGATAATTCAATGCTGCCTCATTTATCTTTTCACTAAAATAAGCAATTAGTTTAAAGTCCTACATCAATACAAATCCTATTCCAATTCTAGATGCATCACATTCAACTTCAAAAGTTTTATCAAAATCAGGCAATCATAACAAAGGTGTATTAGTTAACTTATCTTTCAATATATTAAAAGCTCAATCATGCATATCATCCCACTTAAAAACAACATTCTTTTTTAACAATTTGATTCAAAGGTGTAGCAATGGAACTGAAGTCTTTAATAAATATTCAATATAAACTTGCTAGACCATGAAAAATTCTCACCTCATTTGCATTCTTAGGTTTAGACTACTCCCTTGTCGCTTTTACCTTCTCTTCATCAACATTAACACTATATAAACTAACAACAAATCTAAGAAATACAACAGATTCCATGCAAAATGTAAAGTTTTTAAGATTATCATACAATTGGTTCTCTCTTAATACACTAAAAACAAGATGCAGGTGTTCCATATGATCATTTAAATTCTTGTTTTAAACTAAAATATCATCAAAGTAAACTACCACCAATTTTCCAATGAAAACATCCAAGATAAGTTTCATAAGCCTTATGAAAGTACTAGGTGCATTAATTAAACTAAAGGGCATTACGATCGATGGTTTGAATGTGTGTAAGTTTTAATTATTAACTCTCGATAATCTGCAAACACACAATTCACTAATGTAGTACCAAAGGTGTCGATCCCACGAAGAGGGAGTTAATCTAATCCTAAAATCTAAGGCTGGAAATAATAATAGAAATCCAAGATGCAATAAAAATAAAAACAAGAATTTAATTCAATCAATCAAATTAAGAACCAAACACAAAAACACTAATTACTACACAATTGTAACACACCTAAGAATCAATCGAAAGAAATTACCAATCGAGATAAAGGGAATTTTACCTATCCTTAATGTTATCCTAACTAATTATGAATTTTAGACTATCCTAAGGTTGATTAATCCCTCTCAAGTTATAAACATTAACCTTAAATCATAAACCCTAATCAGATTATGGAGGTTGCAATCTCTCAATTCACAACCTATCTAAAACCCTAATTAGTTCTGAAGTTCTCTAATAAACTATAGGAAACCTATCAAGATCTCTCTTCACACAATTTCTCGATCTGATTCAATTCTTGTTTCTATTGTTAGTCCAATTTAATCATTTTTCATTCGGTTCACCTTTCAGTTTTTATCAAATTATGCAATCGTAGAATCAAACCACAATAAATCCAATAAACACGTAAACAATTAAAATTTATTTAATTTAAGAATAAAATTTCGAAGGTAAGTTTATAACATCCTTAACATTTTAGATCATATCATCAACTATTCAATCCAATTCTATAAAATAATAAAATAGAAAATAAACAAGAAATGCAATCTAAATGGATGATAGGAGGCAGTGACGTCGGGAAACCTCTTGATCTAGGAAGTACGTCGAGTCAACTTCTTCTCCTCTTCTCTCTTCCTTCTTTTGTTCCTCTATCTCTCAATGATTTCTCTCTAGGATTTCTCGAGGTGGCTGATGAAGCTCCTCTTTTGACCCTTTTGAAGTTGTTTAAATATTCTACTGTGTTATGGGTAACCTTGGGGAGTTTTCGGTTCGAAAGGTCTAAAATAATCCCTCAAAACTTGACGTTCTTGAGTGCCTGTGTGTCTTCCCGATGTAGGCCACAATCGTGGCCCATTTCCTAGGCTTCTGTCACTATCTTGGCATAGGCCAAATCTGATGATTCTATCACGATCATGTTCTGACATGCCAACATCATGGGTCATTGTTTAGGCTAGAATGTCTCCAAACTTCTCCGTTCTATTAACCCTGAAAAACTAGTAAACACATCAAGGTATCTCAAAAACGTAATATTTAAGCTCAAAGACTTATACTAACATAAAATGCTCCAAACATAAATAATTAACAAAGTAACATAATTCTAACCTAAAAATATACTAAATGGTTAAATGAACAGCTAGCACCTATGAAACTATGCCTTAAAACATGATGCAATTTACACTTATCACATTACTAACCACTCATATAATCCATATTTAGTTTTAAATGTCATTTTCCATTTATCTCCTTCTTTCATGCGAATTTGATAGTAGCTATTCTTTAAATCAATCATAGAAAACATGCATGAGCCATGTAATTCATCAAGCATATCATGTAATCAAGGGATAGGATGTCTATATTTAATTATTATTTTATTTATGGCTCAACAATCTACACACATACGTCATGTTCTATCTTTCTTTGGGACTAAGATTATAGGAACTGAACATGGGCTAAAACTTGCTCGCACAAATCCCTTTTGCACCAAGTCATCAATTTGTCGTTGTATTTCCTTTGTTTCCTCAGGATTGGCTCTATAGGCAAGTCGACCAGGAATAGTAGCGCTGCATATGAAATTTATTTGAAGTTTAATGCCTCTTAAAGGGGGTAGTCCATGTGGTATCTCTTCAAGGAAAAGGTCCTTAAACTCTTGTAATAAATAAACAACCACACTAGGCAAAGTAGGCTTAAAGTCATTATTAGAAAAATAAACATCCTTGTTAATCGCGCGATGCTACACTAGTCAAAATAAAATAACTAAACTACTACTATAGCAGTGGCGAGTCTAGGTCAATCTCACAGAGAGTGTGTGTAAAGTTTATGGAATGAAATTAACCGGTGTTTAGGAAAAGGGGGGTTTGGATTTTTGGAAAAAAAATAAAATGAAACTAACTAATAAAATCAAATTAAAGAAAACATGTAGAAAAATGATAAAGGTAGGGAATTTGGTAGGGACCCGGTTCTTTGGTTCAATCTCGGCCTACACCTTGACTAAGCATATTTTATTAATTTGTTGTTCTTTAACCTCTCCTAGCAATTATTAATCATGGGTTAACAATTAACCCGAGTTTTCCCTTAGGTTTTGTTTAATCAAGAAATGATCGTTAATTAAACCTAACCACTGAACAACCTAGGATATGATCTCTAGATTTAATTAGGTAGTAGCATTATGTATTAGGAAAACCGATTAATCATAGCAACAATCACATACGATACGTCATTTAACCTAAGTCATGTTATCCCTAATGATTACGAATCATCAGTCGCTACACATGAATTTCAACATAACAATTACGAATTATATAGAAACTCTAGCAATGGGTTTACAATTAACAATTCAATGAACGCATTAAAATCATCAACTCACAATACCTAATGGGTTTATACACAAATAACTGAATAATAATAATAATTCGATTATTCATAAAAAATACCCAAATCAATTAACATAGGATAACACAATCAATTACTAATGAGAGAAAGAAACAAAAATAATAAAAAATTACTTAACCCAGGTCATCGGCATTGATGTCGCCTCCGAACCGACATCGGGATGCCTTGCCCTTCATGGTTCTTTTTAGAAAAATTGCTTCAATCCCCCATCTAATGTTCCACCGAAAACCCCTTATTACTGCGCTCAAAATTCCTCTCCCATGCAACTCTCACTGTTGCTGTTCACTGTCTGCTTCAAGTCTTCCTGCGCAGCCACTAAGCTGCCAGCCGCCAGTCACAGCTTGCCAGCCTCTGTGCCTCACACCTGCTCTACACCCTCACTCGTTCTCTTCACTAGTCTTATTGTAATGTTGATGTGAATAAGGGTCCACATCAATTAAACCTTCTTCTCCTTAAAGCCTCGCTGCCCTTTCCTACGTTTATGTTTAATGCGTTAAACGCACCACGTCTGCATTGAATGTAGACGTTGTTTGCATTTAACGGACAACGTCTGCGTTTCATTTGTTCCTGTTCTACTGCATTTTCTTCCTTCTGGCACGTCGTTTTGGGTTTTTTTTCTACTACTTTCTCTTAAATTTTTTCTTCTTATTGCTTTATGAAATAGCTAAAATTGATCTTTAAAAAATAACCCAAATGTAGTACTTTCGACTCACTTTAATTTATTTGCTTCCAAATTGTACCTAAAATCATATATGA
>JAOQMP010078654.1:0-18764 GCA_027563575.1 Erythroxylum pedicellare | reverse complement strand
TATTCCTCATGCTCCTCCTTGGGCCTTGAGGGTCCCCTGGGTTAGTGCCAATCATGGGCTCAGTTGTGCTCATAACAACATGGGAGATCTGCTTCTTTTTCCATGTTCATACATGGATCTAAGATTTTATAAATACTAGTTTCACATTACCAACTATAGCATCTTCAAGAGCGGGGGATATTCAACTTAGAAACAATTAGAAAAATGAGAAGCCTACTTGCATTAACCACACAGCATCTTTATCGCCTGCAGACATTGCTTTATATACAGCGGCACCAAGTGAAGAGATATATTCTGGATCATTTGTAGGTGGAGTGTTTTCATTGAATGTATCACTATATTAAGCATGAACATATGTAAGCCATTCATATTAGGAGAAACAAAAGAACATCTTAGTAAAAATAAGAGAAGTACCAGTTGTATATATCCGTCACGTCCCCATATTCTGAAACAAAAGAATATCAACAGTTTACACATATTTTCAACAATTTATTGTATAAATTGGTTTACAATTGCATGATGCAAAAATTATGAAAAGATTGAAGTGTTAAACTACAACACCAACTATATGTTGTCCTAGAAACTTCACTAAATTGGAACTTACAAGCTGGAAATTCTTAATTGCAAAAATAGACAACTTGAATGGAAGGTGCAAGAACAACCGACTTAGTTAAAAGGTTTAACGGTCAAGGTCAAAATTGTGATTGGATAAAATGCTAGCTGTAAAATGGAGCTAGATGGAAACTTATATGCTAGCTAAAGAGGTCAAGTTGTTCACGGCTTAGGCAAGTTGAAAGCTAGCTGGACATTTTTGACTAGCTGAAAGTGTCGAGATTGTATACGGAATTGGTCAATTGCTAGTTGTTTCATTAAATTAAAAAAAATACTAGAACTATCTATTAAGTCGGCAATAACATATATAAATGGGATATGTATGTTCTTTTGTAGTATGTCTCCAAAATTAAGCCATGAAAGAGTGAGTGATAGAGAGGGTGTTGGCGAGAAAAGTTGTGAGGTAGTGTCCTTGTATTTTTTAAAGTTATAATCCTCTTGTAAAAATTTGCACTATAATAAAATTATCGTTTATCTTTAGCCCACCAAATGTTGCTTCCTTCAACTCCACAAGTGATATTAGAGCAGGTGGCCACGGACTATTGTCAAAGTTACCCGATCAAGGTTCAGATTCTAAGAGCAAATTTATTTGCTATCATTCACAATCAAGGACTGTAAGGTGTTGATAGAGGATCAACAAGGAGACCACTCACACAAAGGATGCTATACCAAGTGTCATGGCGGATTTAAACAACATTGGGAGCATTAGAAAGCTCAACAATCAAAATTATAGCTCGTGGCAAACATGTATGGAAGCATACCTACAAGGATAAGACCTATGGGACATCGTTAGTGGTACACAAGCTACACCACCATCAGAAGACCAGGCTGATGCACTGAAGACGTGGAGTGTCAAAGCAGGAAAACCGTTGTTTGACATCAAAGCATCCGTTGAGGAGGAAATGCTGGAGCACATCAAGCGTGCTGTAACACCCAAAGAAGCGTGGGATATACTTGCTGCTCGTTTTTCAAGGAAAAACGATATGTAACTTCAGTTATTGGAGAATGAATTGATGTCTATCCGACAACGTGATATGACAATTAACTAGTACTTTGCGAAAGTAAAGTCGTTATGCCTTGAAATTTCAGAATTGGATCAAGAATCCGAAATTGGTGATGATTGGATGAGAAGAATTATCATCCATGGATTGAAGCTTGAATATAGGCGCTTTATCACAGTAGTCTAAGGTTGGCCAGTTCAGCCGTCAATAGAAGACTTGGAGAATTTATTATCCAACCAAGAAACTCTAGCCAAACAAATTGTTGGAGTTTCTCTAAAGAATGAAGATGAGACGACACTTTTCAATAATAAAACAAGAGGACGGCTATGAGGTCGGAATATTAAAAAGGCATGAAGTGAAGAAAATCGAAGCAGACTAAAATAATGACATAACGGAGGCTCGAGTTCTGGGGGAGCTCAACAACGTCAAAATCAAGGAAGTTGACGTAATAATCAACACCAAAATGATGGATGCTACAATTGTGGCAAGAAAGGACACTATGTAAGAGACTGCTGGTCAAAGAAGAAATTAATAAAAGGAAATATAGCAACTTGGAGCAAGTCGAAGGATAGGGAAAATAGCGAAACTGAATGGGATGTGCAAGCATCACTTACATCCCGTTGAGGAGGAAATGCTGGAGCACATCAAGCGTGCTGCAACACCTAAAGAAGCGTGGGATATACTTGCTACTCGTTTTTCAAGAAAAAATAATATGCAACTTTTGTTATTGGAGAATGAATTGATTTCTATCCAACAACGTGATATGACAATCAACTAGTACTTTATGAAAGTAAAGTCGTTATGCCTTGAAATTTCATAATTGGACCAAGAATCCAAAATTGGTGATGACTGGATGAGAAGAATTATCATCCATGGATTGAAGCCTGAATATAGGGGCTTTATCACAGCAGTCCAAGATTGGCCAGTTCAGCCGTCAATAGAAGACTTGGAGAATTTATTATCCAACCAAGAAACTCTAGCCAAACAAATAGCTGGAGTTTCTCTAAAGAATGAAGATGAGACGACACTTTTCAATAATAAAGCAAGAGGACGGTCATGAGGTCGGAATATTGAAAAGGCACGAAACGAAGAAAATTGAAGCAGATTAATACGATGACATAATGGAGGCTCGAGTTCAGGGGAGCTCAACAACGTCAAAATCAAGGAAGTCAACGTGATAATCAACACCAAAATGATGGATGCTACAATTGTGACAAGAAAGGACACTATGCAAGAGACTGCTGGTCAAAGAAGAAATTAATAAAAGGAAATATAGCAACTTGGAGCAAGTCGAATGATAGGGAAAATAGCGAAACTGAATGGGATGTGTAAGCATCACTTGCATTTATAGTTGATACAGAATATTCAACTGAAGCAGCGGAACCTACTGCAGAGGAAGGGGACTGTTAGGATATATGTTATTTATCTAAGTAATTAGTTTTGGCATTCTTTATTAATTGGACCTATAAGTTATTAATTGGATGATGATAGCTAACTATGTTTGACTTGGATTCAAAAAGCTATTTTGGTTTATGTTCTAGATGTTATAGAATCCTATTTTGAATAGATTTGTATCTCAAGAAGATGTGTGGTGGATGACGTAACCCATGGTGTGTGGTCCCATGAATAATATATGGCAGGGTTTATTGTGTTTCTTTGTGTGAGATATGACTGGGTTGATTTTGGAGTATTGAATGTGTCGTGAGCCGTGTGTTGATTGGTGGTGTAGCTGATTTGTTTTTTCCTTTGGTCTATGGTTTTTTCCTACCATCGTAAATGTTTGTGAGCTGGGTTTCTATTGAGTTTCTTGTGTGATCCAAGGCTGTCTGTGTGAGGGCTGTATTTTATCGTGAGTTATCATCTTGAGTGGTGCTGTGTTTTTCTCTTGGGGTTGTTGTCGTTGATGTTTTCTGGTTGCTCTAAACATTATGCTTCAATTCTTTAATGTCAATCTTCTGCTGTATATGTTGGTTGCCTTTGACGATTCATGGTTGAAAGTAACGCAGAAAAATCCCAGCAGCTAACTACGATAATTTAATTGGTGAACAGCTTTCAGTTCTGTCTTGGAAGAAATTGAATTTATTGGGAAGTTGTTTCTCTTTATCTCAAGTGTTTTCGTTTTTGTTTATAGTTATTTTAATCACTTGAGTTGTTCATTTATTATTAAACATTGGTAGTGTCAAGGGTTGAGTGGTGTCGACTCAGTAAAGCCTTGGGTAAATCTATTGTACTTCGGTGAAAGTATTAAGCTGGGTGAGTGCCCCGCAGACGTAGGCAAGGTGTGCTGAACTGCGTTAACAAATCTCGGTGTTGATTTATTTTTTGTTCTTTTAATTTTTTCCTGATTTTCTTTGTTTGCTAGAAGCGAATCAGAAAGTTTGCAAAACTACTACCCCTTATGGTTTTTCAAGGATGATATTTCTAAAATGAAAAATAGTGTTACTAGCCTGGTAGCACAAGATGCAGATATATCAATAGCAAGTAAGTCGACTGTAGTTGATTATGATAAAAATTGGATCTTTGATTTTGGCTGCTCTAACCATATGACGGGAGACAAACAAAAGATGCAGAATTTTTTAAAATACAAAGGGCAGCGAATGGTAGTGACAGCAAATAATCCCAAATTACCAATCGCTCATATTGGTGAAACTAAAATTAATTAGAAGCGTCGTTCAAGAGAAGTCCAGCTAAGAGGTGTCTATTGTGTGCCAGGTATCAATAAAAATCTCCTCTCCATACCGCAATTAATTGCTCCAAGCAATTTTATTGTGTGTGGTCCAAATGATGTCAAGGTATATTGAAAGCTGAAGATTATTGGCACACCGTTCATGGAAGGAGAAAAGCTTGACTCCATCTATGCGATGTCTGCTTAGTCTGCATATATGGATAAGACGCGGAAAAATGAGACAGCAAGTTTATGGCATGAGCAGTTAGCACATGTCGGTTATCATAAATTGAAGGGGATGATAACAAAGTCGATGATGAAAGGACTTCCACAACTTTATGTTTGAGATGATGTTATTTGCACAGGTTGCCAATATGGTAAAGCACATCAGCTACCATATGAAGAGTCAAAATTCAAGGCTAAAGAACCATTAAAGCTTGTTCATTAGATGTATTTGGACCAATGAAGCAATCATCAATTAGTGGGAATCATTATATGGTGACATTTATCGATGATTATTCAAGATATATTTAGTTATACTTCATGAAGGAGAAATCAGAAGTATTGGCAAACTTTATGGAGTTCAAAGAAGAAGCTGAAAGTGAGATGAGTAAGAAAGCACGAGGCTTATATACAGATAATGGAGGAGAATATACTTCGGAAGAATTTTCTGAGTTTCTGCGAAAGCACAAGATACGCAAACAACTAACTTGCCCAGGGACTCCTCAGCAAAATGGCGTAGCTGAAAGAAAGAATCGGCATCTTGCAGAAACCTGCATTAGTATGATATATGCTAGGAATGTTCCTAGCTGATTTTGGGTAGAGTGTATGAAGACAGCTGCTCATGTAATCAACTAGCTACTTCAACCAAGGCTTAAATCATTTTCTCCATTTCAAAAGCTATGGCACCTGAAACCTATTGTGAGTCACTTTCGTGTAATTGGCTATGTATGTTATGTGTTTGTACCTAACCATCTCTATAGCAAATTCAACAAAAAAGCAATTAGATGCATATTTGTTGGCTATGATAGCAAAAGGAAATGATGGAGATGTTGCGATCCTACAACCAATCGGTGTTATGTTTCTAGAAATGTTGTCTTTGATGAAGCATCATCATTGTGGTCTCCGCAGTAAATAAACTTGCCTGATTCTAAAGAAATTGAGGAGAAGCTTCAGGAAAAGCTTGGTGAGTTTATAGAAGAACAATCTAATTCTAGATAAGAACCTGATTCAAAAAAAGAGAAGTAGAAAGAAAGTTCTTGGCAAATAGGTGTGCATCACTTAAGTTCAGAAGATGAGCATGCATAGGAAGAAATATCAATGGAACCATAGCTGCGGAGATCGAGAAGGCAGAGAAAACCAAATATGAGATATACGAATGCAGCATTAACTGAAGAATATTGTGCCCAAGAACCAGAATCTTATGGGGAGGCATCTCAAAGTAAAAATTGGCAAAAGGTGATGGAAGACGAGATTCAAGCTCTTATGGAAAATCAAACTTGAGATTTGATGCCTAAACCCAAAGATGTAAAACCCATATCTTGTAAATGGGTATACAAAACTGAACTAGATGGATCAATTGAAAGATATAAAGCTCGACTCATTGCTTGAGGCTTTTCACAGCGGTACAGATTGGATTATGATGAAACATTCAGTCTTGTGGCAAAGCTTACCACCGTTCGCATTCTGCTAGCGTTAGCAGCCAGTAAGTCTTGGAAACTATGGCAGATGGATGTAAAGAGTGCTTTCTTAAATAGAGAATTAGATCGAGAAATTTACATGAACCGGCCTTAAGGGTTCAAGAGGAAGACTTACCCACAATACATATGTAAGTTAAGAAAGGCCTTGTATGGTTTAAAACAAGTGCTAAGAGCGCGGTACGGGAAGATAGAAGAATTCTTGGTCAAATATGGATAATCAGTAGCACCAGCTAATTCAAGTTTATTTGTTAAAGTTCAAGGTGGAAAAATGGTAACTATCCTAGTATATGTTGATGATCTCATCATTATTAGAGATGATGAAGAGGAAATTCAACGAACTAAGGAGAATTTATCAGTTCGCTTCCAAATGAAAGAACTAGGAGAGCTTAAACATTTCCTTGGACTAGAAGTGGATCATACAGAAGAAGGACTATTCCTATGTCAACAAACGTATGCTTTAGATTTATTGCAGAAATTTAGAATGCTTAACTGCAAACCTATCTCAATACCAATGGAGGCTAATGCTAGATTATGCTCAGTAGAAGGAAAGGATCTTGAAGATGCAACTATGTATCGATAGTTGGTAGGCAGTTTAATCTACTTAACTTTGTCTCGACCAGATATTTCTTATACAGTAGGCATAGTTAGTAGATTCATGCAGAATCCAAAGAAGTCACATTTGAAAGTTGTTCGAAGAATTTTTAGGTATGTGAAAGGTATGCTAGATCATGGTATACTATATAAGAAAAGTGGTGACTACAGAGTTGTCGGCTATTGTGATGCTTATTATACTGGTGATCATGACACACGCCGATCAACAACAGGATATGTATTTAATCTTGGTTTAGGAGTAATATCTTGGTGTAGGAAAAGACAACCAACAGTTTCGTTGTCAACCATTGAAGCAGAGTATAGTGCTGCAGCAGCAGCAACTCAGGAGAGTACTTCGCTTATGCAATTGACGAAGGATCTCCATCAATTTACAAACTATGTAGTCCTATTATATTGTGACAAACATTTAACAATTCGTTTAGCTAAGAATTCAATGTTCCATGCAAGAACGAAGCATGTGGAAGTGCATTATCATTATGTACGAGAAAGGCACTTCAGGAAGAAATCAAATTGGAGAAAATTAATGTAGAGGATCAAGTTGTAGATATATTTACTAAAGGAATAAATGGAAGTAAATTCACTACATTTCGAATGCAACTTGGAATCACAAGAAGGATGAAGCAGTAAGTCGGTGTTGAGGGGGAGTGTTAAAATACAACACCGACTATATGGTGTCCTAGAAACTTCACCAAATTAGAACTTACAAGCTGTAAATTCTTAATTGCAAAGATAGACAACTTAAATGAAAGGTGCAAGAACTACCGACTTAATTAAAAGGTTTAATGGTCAAGGTCAAATTTGTGATTAATTGGATAAAATGTTAGCTGTAACATGGAGCTAGTTGGAAACTTATATGCTAGCTAAAAAGGTCAAGTTGTTCATGACTTGGGCACGTTGAAAGCTAGCTGGACATTTTTGTTGAGCTGAAAGTGTCGAGATTGTATACAGAATTGGTCAATTGCTAGCTGTTGCATTAAATTCAAAAAAATTACTAGAACTATCTATTAAGTCGGCAATAACATATATAAATAGGATATGTATGTTCATTTGTAGTATTTCTCCAAAATTAAGCCATGAAAGAGTGAGTGATGGAGAGGGTGTTGGCCAGAAAAGTTGTGAGCTAGTGTTCTTTTATTATTTAGAGTTATAATACTCTTGCAAAAAATTGCACTATAATAAATTTATATTTTGTGTTTAGCCCACCAAGTATTGCTCCCCCTACTCAACATGAAGAAGCCCCAAAGCTAGAATCTCCGTTGAGGATATTTAATGAAAATGCATTGCCTTACATAACCATACCAATATCAAATATGCAAACCTTCTTCATCTAATCAAATGAAAACAGACAAACCAATGATTCAAAGAGTCAGATACAGGGCACACCTGCAATTTGTTGTCTTATGAAAGCCTTCCCAATTTCAACAAACAGGGTATCATTAGGATCGAGAAGGTAAGTACAACACCAAAGAGGATTCTTGTCGACAGACATCCTAATAGGAAATGTAAATATGATTTAATAGTAATACCATGAAGATCTACATTTAAATTAAACTTGGAAAGGATTAAAAGGAGCACCCAATAATATATTCAGCATCTTAAACAAAGGAACTCATAGCCACTGCTTGACACTGTTCAAGCTAGTATGGAGTAAAACCATGCTTAAATGAAATACCAGGCTCCAAGTCTTGTTATATTTGCCGAAGGGAAATTTCGCTTCAAAGCTTCTGGAACATTCCCAGAGAATGAGGGAAGCACTGGAACAGAGAAGAAATTGTTTGACAGTGATGTGGTCAAATAACGAAAGACTACTCTCTACTTTCATATTTGAAACAGAAATTTCAAGTACTCTTATACAGAAGAAATGAATAAGATTTATCCTCAAGATTTGGAGCTTGTGTTTAAAGGTGGACAATACAAATAGCAAACGACAGTTAATCTCTATGCTCTGGGGAGTAACATGAATATACCTGGGGTCATGCCAAGTTCAAGCATCCGAGATACTATCTGTTTCTGTAAACTCAATTGTTGATCTAACCAATTTTGAGATAAAGGCCCACCCCACCTGTCATTAGTTGAAAGGGTAGAAACAAATTCAATTTTGATGATCAAGAAAATCAGTAATGGCACATGCAACCTGTCCAGAAAAGGGGGATATCTTGCACTAAACAAATACAAAATATAAAAACCTTTCATCAAAACGATGGAGAAACCAGAGGCCATATTACATACAAAGTCAGGTCCTTAACAAATCTTGTTTAGTCTATGAATAAGTTCTACTAATTAGCTTCAAGGAACGTCATCTTTTCGTAAAACCGCAATAGAGGATAGGAGACTCCACAATTACCTACCTATGTAAATTTCCCAAACGGGCCCAAGCAAGGAAAGCAGGTCCACCAAAGAAATCATCCAGGTCTTGTGCACTGATGTTAAATGTCTGCACCAAAAATAGTTAGTGGTATAGTACGTGTTACGTAGCAAATTAGATGAAGCTTGTACACGAAATGTGTAATCCAAATCGCAATTGGCTTTAAATTCTAAGCATTTTCAAATATGCTTGAAGATGAAGTAACTGCTCCTTACAAAATTTTAGTTGCATTCCATTTTCCTAGTTTGCTTGCGATTTTATTCAAGAAGGTCTTGAAGGGACTAAAACTGCTGGAGCGAGTTAGATATGCATGTAATATTTAGCAACCCACTCATTGGCATAAAGAGTTTCCAAATGTGTGGTCTAGCTTGTGGCTTACGCAACGACTTATAACTTTTAGGCCAGCATTACACAGACAAGATGTTGCGTACTAAGACATTACATGCCAAATAGCTCAAAGTCACAGAATCAACAGCGGAATTACAGCAACTGGGAGATGGGTCATGCAACCTTAATAAATAGTGATGGCTCCTCAAGATTAACTAACCATGAAAACTTTTTGCCAAATAGCTTCTTGCCCTATGAATGCAAGGGGTAAATTGATCCCTTGAAGAGCCATCCAATCTATCTCTTTTTCCCATCTGTCCCAATCCCACCACACATAGGAATCTACAAAAAAGAGTGCCATAATTGGGACTATCAATACAATTTCAATATCAAAACAGGGTTTTACTTCACAAGCTTCCTTCACCTGGTGAATGTAAGATAAGAGTAAATCAACACGGATACATGTTTATTAAATTTCATAATTCGCGTCTGGTAACCACTATTGACTTGCAGCGGTTGCAACATCTCATCATTGGTAGAATTATAAAAAAAAAACTTGGACGTAAAACAAGATACATGGGTTGGAACTTACAACTGGATGTCACGACATTCTGGTAATAGTTCCATGGAATGGGTCTTTGAATCTGTATACCCCCATCTTTCACAAGAGGAAGTGATCCCGGGCTAGGAATTGAAGCTATCTGCATGCCACCCGTTTTGTCCCATGAAATATGAGCACCACACCAATACTTTATGTACCAATGAAGGCCAGACACAATTTCCACTCCTGTAGTGCCCTTGATCCTAAAAGCGTGACTCACAATAGTAAGAGCAATAAGGAACATTTCTTATATATTACTAATGAAAAGCGAACAGTGAACAGTACTAAAGTAAAACAAGTCCTTTGTTTATCTCTTAACATAGAATACCAATAACCCGCTCCATTCAAATGTAATGTCTAAGATTCTCTCTTACTCCTTCAACCAAAAGTTCTACTTGCAAGTTCAGGTAGTATTAGATACTTTATAATAGATGTGAATGAAAGACAATGGTCAGTCCTTATCCTTTAAATTCCATAATTATACATCAAATGTATAAACAAGTAATCTTGATAACATTGTTCAATATCTGATATAGACTAAGCTAA
This sequence comes from Erythroxylum pedicellare, assembly GCA_027563575.1. Classification (NCBI taxonomy): domain Eukaryota; kingdom Viridiplantae; phylum Streptophyta; class Magnoliopsida; order Malpighiales; family Erythroxylaceae; genus Erythroxylum; species Erythroxylum pedicellare. Next base: position 8,335 of record JAOQMP010078654.1, on the reverse strand, counting down.
TGCCAATCAACTCGTATTTACAAAACCTTGGACAATTCTAGAGACTGAGCAGACTATTGTCCATAATTGCAAAGAGTAGCATCATGAACAAATGACAGAAACTTCAAACTCATAAGCAAATTACTTTGGAGCTAAATAGATTAACCCTGTCAAGGACAGTTAAGTTAGAAAAAATGGACAGTTTATTGTTAGACTACAACCAAAACCACAAAAAGGACCTCATTCAAATTCATAAAGCAGACATTATATCCTCCTACATCATGAAAATAGCTATCCGTCTCTGCCCCTTGCAAATACTCAAAACGAAGCATCATACATTATCTCAGGCCCAGTCCTGCTTGATTGGTTGTAGTTGTCTATTAGAAAGCAGCCGTGTCCACCACAAACATCCTGGTTTTTAGATCAATCAGTGAGAATGGTTAAAATGCAAGAGCAGATATCATCTACGTAACAGGAAGTATGTTTCCAAAGCATTTTTAAAGCTTAAATCATGCAACATCTGATTTCTTTACTATCTGGAATTGTTATGATTATCTTATTATATAATCTTGACAATTTTTATTATTGGATATTCAAGATAATGAATAAAAATATAAATCAAGAAGTCTTACTTGAATTGCATTCTTAGACAGTGTTATTGCACAAATAAAAGTCCATCTTGAATGAAGATTGGAGTGGATTATGTTTCTTTTTTAAATATGGATAATGCAAGATGACATGTGAGTTATCTGGTGTGAAGGTTTTTATATCTAGAATTTTTTTCACTGCTGCGTGACTAAGCTTTTTTGAGGGACACATGTGAGTTATTTGGTGATTTTCTTCTTGGTGGATGTTGTCGTGAATCACTGCTGCGTTGGTCTTATTGTGTGGGTGACCGGGTGTTGTCTTTGTTTTATAGAAAAATACGTGAGTGTTTTGATGAGGTTTTTCTGATAAGTTTTGATGGTGAATGGAAGAGGAAAAGTGTGCAGTTTTGATCTGAATATTTTACTACATTGAGGGAGGCTTGAGTGAGGGAATTTGTGGTGGTGTCTTGGTATTGGTTGATTGATTGTGTATGAAAGAAATCATGTTGCTTTATGTTGCACATATAACGAGATTTTCTGTGCGTTATCTTGCTTCTGTACCATACACACACGAGTGACTTGGTGGAGGTTTTGACTGGGCGTTGATTGATGGTGTGTGCGTGAATGGTGAAACCTTGATCTGATTATTTTGGTAATTTGAGAGATTGTGTAAGTGGGCTGAAGTAAGAGTGGTGTATGTGTATGTGCCTCCTTATCTAGTTTAACAGCATATGTGCATGACAGTGTCTTGGGCTGAAGGACAGATTTTATGAGTTTCAGATTTTGTGATGGTGCACTCCTTTATGCATGACTCTTTCTTTGTCTTGCTCAGGGTTGGTTGTTGGTGAATGAGCAGATCACATAGTAGTAGAGTGCAGAAAATTTCAAGGCAGCAGCATATTGGGTAGCTCGTTTCATTGGTGAACAACTATCAGATTAATCTTTAGAAAAGCCGAAAACTTTGGGAAGTTACTCTTTGTCTCTTTCTCAAGTGTCTTTATTTATGTTAACTTTTGTTTCATCATTTGAGTTATTTATTTAGTATTTTTTAGTTATAAGATTGTTGAAAAAAATCCTCTGTTGAGGTTAGTACGAGGGAGTCGTACTATTAGGTGTGAAATTTTTTCATGGGTAATTAGGAGAAGGGATAATATTAAAGGGTTGAGTGATATCAAATATTTTATTGCATTGAGAGAGGCTTAAGTGAGGGAATTTGTGGTGGTGTCTTGGTATTGGTTGATTGATTGTGTATGAAAAAAATCACGTTGTTGTGTGTTGTGAATATAGTGCAGGTGAAGGAGAGTTGATGCGTGGGTGATTTTTCTTGTCCAAAATTTTCTGTGTGCGTTATCTTGTTTCTATACCACACACACGGATGACTTGGTGGAGGTTTTGGCTGGGCGTTGATTGATGGTGTGTACGTGAATGGTAAAATCTTGATCTGATTATTTTGGTAATTGAGGGATTGTGTACGTGGGTTGAAATAAGAGCGGTGTGTGTGTATGTGACTCCTTAACTGGTTTAACAGCATGTGTGCATGACAGTGTCGTAGGTTGAAGGCAGATTTTGTGAGCTTCAGATTTTATGATCGTGCACTTCTTTATGCGTAACTCTCTCTTTGTCTTGTTCAGGGTTGGTTGTTGGTGAATGAGCAGATCACGCAGTAGTAGAGTGCAGAAAATTTGAAAGCAGCAGCATATTGGGTAGCTAGTTTCATTGGTGAACAACTATTAGATTAATCTTCAGAAAAGCCGAAAACTTTGGAAAGTTACTTTTTGTCTCTTTCTTAAGTAGTTTTATTTATGTTAAATTTTATTTAATCACTTGAGTTATTTATTTAATATTTTTTAGTTCTAGGATTATTGAGAAAATTTTTCTGTTGAGGTTAATACGAGACGGTCGTATTATTAGTGTGAAATTCTTTCACAAGTAGTTAGGATGAGGGATAATATCAAAGGTTGAATGATGTTGACTCGGTAAAGCCTTATATAAAACTATGTCGTTAGTGAAAGAATTAAATTAGTTGAGACTCTATAGATAAAGATAAGGTGTGTCGAAAATATAATTATTTTATATTTAGTTACCAACAAATATAATTATAAGTAATTATAGCAAGACTTTACAAATAACTCCAATTAAATTGAAGTTTTACGAGAACTCCGCCCCCACAATTTTTTCAAGAATAATATCAGTAACAGTATTTCAAGAAGCCAACTTGTTTACAACTTTCAAAGGAATGTAAATTATGTGAAAACTCAAAGCACATACCTTTCGATGGAAAAAACACCCAGAAAACTCGAACTTTCAATCTCCCAACATAAGAAAGAGGTAAATCAAGAAATTGGTCGTACCTTGGGTACAATCTGGAATGCAAAGCTATGTATGTGGGAAGGAAGCAGTCTTCCCAATACAGCTTCAGCTGCGGATGTCTGAACAGATGCAGATAAGCTCTTAGAATCCAAACGATTAAGTAAAGCCTCGATAGCGTCGTGTCTGTTGGACGACGTTACCAAGTCAGGCGACAGCACAAGAGCTGTCAAAAGCAGAGAAAGGATAACACCAGACATGGTCTAGGTTCCCTTTCCTTCTCTCTTCTTGGGATGAGAAAAGAATGCTGAGGAGTAGAAAGCCAACACTCAATGTCTGAATTATGTAAGCAATCAATTACTTTCCGGACGACCAAAGAGACAAAAAACCACCATGGTTTTTTTTGTGGTTTTTATTCTTCTGTCACGTCTTATCTGACATGTCTGTCCTTTTTTCTTGGATTTTTTTCTTCCGTCAAGTATACCTTTTATATCGAGGAGTTTTATAATATTTGGCCGTGGACAAGTGTTATAAGTGGAGCATTAAACAAATATATCAGAGTACCTATTTCGATCTTGTCCCAAGTGTACTCTGCAAACTTCCAGGGAAGGTCTTACCTGACATGTCTGGCCGTTTCTCTTGATTTTTTTGTGAATTATTGCAAAATAAATATAGGCCACGTTTAGATCTGCGGTGCGGTGAGGATAAGTATTTATCTATCTCAGTTTTTAAACGCAGTCACCTGGTTAATAACCGGAGCGATGCCACCGCAAAAATCAATAAGCGGAAAGAGGATTGGCTGCAGTAGGAAACTGCTTCTGTGATAAAAATTTTACTTCCCATTAATAACCTTCACTTCAAGTATTATTTTCGATTATACCCTTAATTAATATGACGAATAATATATTTTTATAAAATATTTTATTTACTAAATTTATTTTATTCATATTTTCTTATTTTAATTTAATATTTTATTATTTATATGACTACTAATATATTTTTAATTATTTATATAATAATTAATAGTTTATTAAATGAATAGGCTTTTTAATCATTTTATCTCTTTTCCGCAACCGCAACCGCAACCGCAGTTGTCAAACACTTGTTTTCACGTTTAACAGCCATTCCAAACACATAAGTACTTGCATGTATGACCGTTGAATTAATAATTTAACTAACTTGGAGTAGAATTGCTGCCCTCAAATGTTGGATTGCTCTTTATCTCAATTTTGGACTTCATTAAGTTGTTCTTGGAGTTGTTTACTCAAGTGGGTGGAATGGTCTGATGTATCTTTTCTTCCAGGAGATTCATTGGTGGAAGATAGATTGAACACATTGACTCGAAATTACATGCAGACGTTGCGCTTAAGTAAAATGATGTTACTTTTATTTTTTAATTTAATCCAATCAGACTTTAAACTTAGACCCAAACACAACATTTTATTCCAAGCCGAGCTGGATTCGACGCATTACTATCCTCATTTTGTATTAATAAAATATTTAGACATGATTTTTAATATTTTTTAAAATTTTAATATTTCAAAATGGATAATCTGTTAAAAACCTGAATTTTTAAAAACTTAATACTCAATTTTTAAAATTTTAAATTTAATAATTAATATCTCAAAATTAGTACAATTCATTTTGAAATGTTATTTTTACTTATTTGTGACATCTACTTAATATTTGGTGGACATGCCATATTAACAAAAACTATAATTTAACTTAAAATGTACAAAATTTAAAAAATTAGTTATTAAACAAAAATTTTAACAACAATCTAAAAAAATTTAAAAAATGAAACATTATTTAATTTATCAACCTTAATTAAAAAAGTCTATTAAATTTTATACAATATTATTAATTAAAGATATATTTATATTTACAATTTAATCTTTTAATTTATAGTTTGATTTAGTACTTTTCTATTTTCTATTTTCTATTTATCTTTTTATTGGTTATTATAAACTAAAATTTTTTTAAATATTCACTATTGTTTAATATAAACTATATTTTGTTTAAATATATTTTACGTCGATCCATGATTACTGTTTAATTAAAATATTTAAACTTATTATAATTAATATGAAACCCTTGCTTTTTCGGAATTCTTGCATTTTTCTACTAGCTGTCGAGCTGTATTCGACTATAGAAAAATAACATAAACCTCGTCAAAATGATTGCATGATCATGATATTCTGAAATATTATATTAGAAGCCTGACCTGAAGTGTACAAAAGATTGAATGAAATATTAGTTTATATATTCATGAAATCTAATGATCAATAAATTCCAAAAACGTCCGACTGATTTTAAATATTAGTTTTCATATTCATAGGATCTAATGATCAATACATTCCAAACGAGTGACTGATTTTAAATATTAGTTTTATGTTCATGGACTCTAATAATCAATAAATTTCAAAATAGTCAACTAATTCGGTTAAAACTCTTTAATAATAATAATAAATTCCCTATTTATATAAATAATGCAGCAAGTTACATCAGTATTATGATATATAGCAGTTATATATTAAAGATATTAATTTTATATTCAAAAATTTAGTATTATTATATTTTTAAATATAAACTAATATTTTCAAATAACTTTTTTTCCATAATGTAGTATTTTTAAAATTTATAATGTTATGTTATTTTGAATAAAATAAATAAAAATAAGTGAAATATGTCATGAATGATAATTAAATAATATTATAAAATAATAATGATATTAAAATATGAATATTAAATAAAATTTAATTATTATAAACAAATGTCGATCCAAGGGCTTTCGACCCAAACATCTCGTTTTTTAATCTAATATAATTATTGAACAAACACATTTAAGGATAGTATTCAAATTCGAGTTTGGCCTGGTCCATTTTGAGGTTAACAAGTTAAGACTTGGTTTAATCCGGCCTGAGGTTAGACTAATCAGGCTTGACTTAATTTAAGGCTCGACAATTAAGAATAAAAAAATGACATCGTTGAATTATTATTTTTTAATTTTTTAATTTAAAAAATAAAAATAAGTTAGATCAAGTTAATTCGAATTTGGGCAGGCTGCCTTGAACCTAATTAGGCCTCAGGTTAGGCCAGGCTAGCCCTATTTCTAAATACATTTTAATCGTAGAAATTAAATAAGATGCAATTCTCATGATTTAGTTGAATTGTACGTAAATTTCTTTCTGTGATTATCCAATTTTCTGTTTCGTCTTTTCGTGTTTTGCAAACTCCACCATCTCATATTACATACGGCGTCGTTTCTGCTCTAATATTTGCTTATAAATATGTGCTCCCATTTCAAATTCTCTTACTTTCCCTCCACTTCCTCTCTCTCTTATATTCTGTGCTCTTTTGTTTCCTCTCATCTTCTTTAGTTCTTTCTTATTTACTTCATTTCTCTCTCTTGCTTCCCTTTTGTTCTTCTATTTCGATTATCTATTCAAAGTTTTCTGACTTGGTAAAGGACTGAGAAGCAGTTGAGAATGAGAGATCGATCTGTCCGTATGCTACTCCGTTGTCTTCTTTTTTCCAGTTTGGTTTTATATATTTTTGTGAGATCTGGATTGTTTGCGGATCTGAGGATCTGTTCGAAGAAAATGGAGAGGAAAGTTGAACACAAGATTCTGAATCGATAATTGAGAATGCTCAAGTTGAGAATGAGAGATCGATCAATCTCTATGCCAGTCTACTTTCTTCTTTTTTTCATTTTGCTTTTATATGTTTTTCTCAGATCTCGATTTTTCTCAGATTTGAGGATCTGTTGAAAAAAAAAGGAGAAAAAAGTGTAACATAACACAGGATCCTAAATCGATACAGAGAATGCTTAGGTAACTCTTAGTTTTACCTGTGCTGAAAACTGAATGTGAGATGATACTTCCAAAAGTTGAATATCGATGCACCTGATATCCTTACTATACTGACTAGAATGACATAAGAGAGAGAGAGATTAAAAATAATTGTTCACTAATATCTACAAATTCTGAGAATTTTTACTTGCATTAATCCTCTCAGTTACTGTGTCGTTTTCTTACTACGCCCTTCTTTGTGGAAGGTTTTGATGCTGTATGTTAGGACGGAGAACAAACAATTGAGGATAATGCAAGGTAGGCACCAAATCCAGAAGTCGCAGATTGTCATTTGTGGGAATATATATTATGTTTAATGTCTATTTCTGAACTTCAGCTTAGAAAATAAATTTATAATAGGAGGATAGACAAAACGTAAAAGCGAATATATATGCTATTCAAACCTCTCGTCTTTGTGTGGACGACTCTTTTAAGAACCTGTAAATGTCTTTTGGTTTTCTCTAATGAGTTTATAAGCTATTCAAACCTCCCATGCTCACTCTACCTTCTAACTACATCTCTTCGTCCTCCCTTCGCTCGATCGCTCTCTGTGATTTCTTTTCTACTTTTAGTACTTTCTCATCATTCTGTTTTCTTTTTCAGTTGCAATTAATGGTTTTCCTCATTACTTATCATTATATGAATTCCCTGTGATGTTAGAAGCTGTTATGGACGATTCTCTGTTATTTCGCCTTCTTTCTTTTTCACTTTCCTATCTTGTTCTCGGATTGTCAATTTTCCCTTATTAGAGAGCTATAGCCAAAGAACCAGCATCGTTCGCTTTTGGTTCGGGAACATTTTGAGTACTATTCTCTGTAAAAGATATGAAGACGATTAGTTATTGGATGCGCCGTGGGGAACAATTATTCCAGGTACTTCTTAGATTTTAGTTTCTGACTTCTTACGTTCTTTTATAGTGGTTTTATTTCAGCTCAAATACACTGGCTGTGATCTTCGTAGTTCGCGTGCATAAATGAAAACATTCTGTATTGCTGTCACGTAGTCGCTATGAGAAACTCCATAGACCTCCTATTACATAGCTTGGTTTAAAATTTTCTTATGGGTATAAATTTAGGTGGTTGTATGGGTGCGTGTTGGCCGGTGACCTAGCTGTCCGGATGAACCGGCACTTTTGAGAAGTTAAAATTTTCTGTCCAAGATTACTCTGTTCTAATTTGTCTATTGAATTCAGTCATTTATTTATATAAGTTTCATATCTATTTACGTAGGATTTGTATCGATCCCGCGTAAATAAATGGTTGAGAGTGAAATGGATAGAATAAGACAGAAGATTCAAACTCCCTTTTGAGATACTTAGATGGCGTTGTGCTCCTGCAGTGTGCGGGCCACCAGTTATTTCTGGGTCCAGAAACTGTCTTCTAGACTAAGGTCTAGCAGTACTAACTACTGGACTAGAGTCCAGTAATTAAATATAGCAGTTAGCTTCTGAAAGTCAAGTGCTTCCACACTATGTCAATAGATTCTGAACTAGGTCCATAGTAGCAGCCTTCTGTTGCAAGCAACGACGAAGGATCTGGAGATCGCACCTGGAAAGAAAAAGAGTCAGGGAGGTTTGGATAAGATTTTATGCTTGATGAGTTATGATAGTTA